>OMNW01003982.1:69645-83474 GCA_900303245.1 Selene dorsalis | reverse complement strand
CCCCCACACACACACACACACACAGACTGCACCTCCGCAGAACTTGGCAGCAAACATCATCCTTCAGTTTCTTTTATACGACTCCTATGATTTTCTTTAACAACCTATATTTCCTTATGATAATACCCAGAAGTAGTGAAGAGTGAGCACACCCCATAAGAGGGTAAACTCTATGAGAAGCTCCTTACACACAGCTTCAAGTGTCTTTGTTTACAGATGGTTCCCGATCAATACTGCTTCGATCATATATTCTGTTTCTTTCTTCGCGACAACACTGTTGTAACTAAACACACTCAGCCTGCTCAGGCCTTTTCTGGGAAACATCAATGCTCACGCAGCCTTAAGAAATAGATTTCCTGAGTGTGTGGGGGGTTGACAGCCACAGTAGTACAATATACTGTGAAAGCAGCACCATGGTCCTAAATGTGTCTAATAGATCATCCTCACATGGCACAGGCAGCTGTGGGAAACTGAACAAAGTTTGTGGAAGACATAAGAAATACATGTTTTGCCCTTACTGCATCAGATAAACTAAAAATAATACCAAAATACAGTAAGGGGCACCGAGTGTGCAGCACTCACACTGGCAGAAACGCCATTAGGAGTCAAAGTTAGAGCAAAGGTCAAAGTTCATACAGTAGGTGTATGACCTACAAGTAGCACCACATTCCCCTGACAGCCCACCACCCTGACATGGACAGATCTACAGTAACAGCTTCAGCGGGCGTCTTCATTAAATTTGAGGTTGTTGTTTTTTGCTGGTTCAAAATCTACAGGCAAAGGCAAAGAAAGACCATGAAAAATTACTAAAAATGAAATTTTGTTTGGGAGCTGCCGTGTAGGTATCTTCTGCTTCATGAGACTATGTGAAGAAAAAACAGTGAACTTCTCTAATATGGGCCGTTCAAACCTGCAACTATGATTTTACTTATAAATCATCACTGCAGCTGAGTCACACTCTGCAGCTAAATTAAAACTCTCCGCATTCATAACAGTAAAGATCATTTGAACTGCAGGACATAAATAATATTGATGAAAGCCAGGTGATGAAATGGAGTTTTCTCTGCTGTGCTGCCCCCTGCCTGTCACTTCACTAAAAACAAGAAATAACTTTTAGACAAACAGTATGTACAATGAAAAGAAAACAGAATTTAAAATCCTTATAAAAACAATTTCATATAAAATTAAGCCACAAAAATAGATCTGTGTACAAAATACAGCTTTAAGAGAGAGACTTGTGAAAGCCTGATGTAGCTGTGCAGTGAGAAAACAAACAAAAAAATAAACAGGTCTCTACTAAGATTAAAATCTGACTGGCATAGACACACACACACAGATAAGTGCATATATGCATATTGTATGCTATTATGTTGCTCATTTTTGAGCACATGTAGATTAACATGAGCTTGCTCCTTTTTCCTTTCCAGGATCTATGCATGAGCATGTCTGTGTATGTGTGGAGGCAGTATTTACACAGAAAATATGAATGAATTAATCCTCTGTTTGAATGTGAAGTTGTAACAGCTGCAACAGGGCTGAGTGTGCGCCATTATTTGGCGTGGAATGAAGATGTGTGCCCTTGTTGAGATGCTTTGAAGCAAGGAATGATGGTCTGTGTGTGTTAATCACTCTTATGTTCATATTTGCATATATCAATACTGGGGCTGGTACTTGGGGAACAGGTAGAGGTCTTTGCACAATGAGCTGGTGAACTCTGACATCTCTTTGCAGCGGTGGTGGGCGGTACCTGGGGCGTAACCCTCTCGCTCTTTGATACGCCCGTTGACCTAGAAGCAGGTGAGAGATAAAGGATGAAAGGAGAAAATTAAAGCCATGAAAGCATAAATCACTGTACATTTAGTACATATGAAAGTATGGCATGTCTGTATTCACCTGCACCATGATGTCTGCGAGGTGCATGTCTCTGGCGTGGAGGCGGAGTGCTGTGTTAAGTTCCTGGATAAACCAGGATCCTCTCTTGGTGTTTCGCATGGCTGCTGTGCCTTGGGGAGGTAAAGACCAAACAATAAAGGCTTAATACATTGAGATGAGATGTGGGGGGTCTAAGCAGAAGTGTCTGGTATTTACAAAGGCAGAAAATACCAAATTGACATCTTAAACTGGGATTTCAACATCTAACTGTCTGACCAAACGCTTCCAAAACAAACAAAAAACGAACAAAACTAAATGAATTCAGTATTGTTTTAAGATTTTCTCCTCTCATTCATGTTTGTGTCTTATTGCTAACAATATCATCCATGTTGGTTTTTAACATAGTTGTGCATGGATTACTGGTGGGAAATCACTGCACATTCAACCTCAGCTGGATACAGGAGCATTATAAAATCAGTATTATGGGGTGGAAAAAACAGGTAGCTCACACACTGATTTGATTTTCATGGCTGAAATGTTGCTTTACTGACTAAATGGGAGCTTGTAAATCTCCATTTTCCTGTTGCATACATTACTGCACATCTGCGCTGCCTCATTAATTTGGCCACACATTTTTTTTTAAACTGTACACGTTTCAGTTAATTAAAAACATTGTACATTTCACAAATACATTCATCCCAGAATAACAAAAAGGGACAAACTTACAAGTTCTCTGACCTTTGAGAGATGCGAAGCCACAGATCATGTCAGAACGCTGTGGCAGTTTAATCCTGGGCCTCCCCATGTCCCCTCTCTGTCTGGAGTCTGCATCCCCCTGTCCTTCCCTCCCAGCATCTCGCTGCTCACAGCTGGGGGAGCAGGTCCTCCCTGGCCCGTCTATCTGCTCCACGCCACAGTCCATCTCATCTGGAAGAGAAGAAGGTTTCTATGAAGCCTCTGACATCTGAGTTGAATTGATTTTTTTCTTTACTCATACATACTCAAACATTATTTGGCTCCATTGGTCCTGATAGTAAAACTGCTCACACTAATGTGGCCTTCACCAGAGCCCTGGCAAAAACAGTGTAATTGCTGAGCGATGAACCAGCAACTCAAAAGCTTATTCTGTAATCATCATATCAACACATACGTATAGGGATCCATCATTTCAACCGGAGTATTGAGACTTGCATGAGACTTGGTTAAAAAAAACAAACTCATTGGGCCTTAAGTACTTGACAAAATCACTAAACAGCCTGACCATTTCAGCCAACTGCAACGCAAGATGAGTACATTTTGAATTCAGGAGCCCAAACTCTCACCTACTGTAGGTCATTTTTAAATAATCCATGAAGCCCCAAACACTGGGACGTAACAGCTACTGGTTTATCACTGAAGCTCTTTATGAAGGCACTGGCCAAACACATCTAATGGCCTTTCAGAAGCACACCTGTAGTGGGCTCAGTGGTGGAGCGAGGAAACGCATGACAGTAATTAGGATTCCTCCTGAGGGGCTGTGAGGGCGGGAATCAGCAGTGTAGTCAGGCCATGACCTCCATCACAAAGACTGACTAATTAGCTGGGAGCTTGATAAAGTCATGATATCATAATATCGTGTTTATGGACTGATGTTGTACTCACTGAACTCTGTCTATTCAAGCATACTGACAAACACTGGAAATGGACACACTTTGATGCCACATAATAAAGTGCCAACCAGGTCATCTGTAAGTGGCCAAGAGGGTGAGAGGAGACAACATCTGGACATGTGGAGGGACATGCTGGCATCTGTCTGATCAAGTCCACTTAGGTTCTTTCAGGACAGATGGTCAGATACCTAGTCTCTAAAAACTAGGGGTGTCCTCGACTAAGGATTTTCATAGTCGAAACTGATTCGTCAGATTTTGCCTTTAGTCGACTAATCGTCGAATCATGTTGTTTTTTCCCTCATTGATTCATGATCTCATTTGCGTCTTTTTCCGCTCCGGAGGAAAGAGCTAAAACACCCAAATAAACTAATTTAATTCTTCACTTGGCATAAGATAACAATAACAGGACATTCTCCATCCATCCTTTTCCTTATGTCACTCAATAGGCTCACATGCACATCGCCGTCTCTCTTTTGGGGAACGGTGTAGCGATGATGCGTATGAGTCTATGCTGTGAATTAAGGAGTGTGTACGGAGAATGAAAACGTGAAGTCCCATCGTTGTGGGCATAATATGCTCATCAGTGCTTGTAACCGGTTCAGGGTTCGAGTGCCACAGCACCATGGACAGCGCTGTTTTGTGTGTGTGTGTGTGTGTGTAGTGTGAGCATGTGTGTGCGCGTGTGTGTACACAGGTGCTACGCGATCGATAGACAGAGAACGTGTCCCTTAGTTTAATCCTGTAAATAAAACTTGAGAGCCAAATTTAATTTTCCATCCATTGAACGGAAAAGACATCAAGGGAGAGAGAAAGAGAGACACGTGCTCACCTATATAAGAAAACAAAGAAATTCTATGTAAAATCAGATGTTCAGCAGCAGTGAGCTACCCCCCTGTATATTCAGAATTGTACAATCTTTTTTTCATAACCACATTTCGTGATGATTTGACAACGAGTTTGTCGAATCAGACCTCTCCAAATTGAACCATTGAATAGCGGATGATTCAAGGACACCCATACTAAAAACACACCTTTTATTTCTTTCCCATGAGCTTCCTCATCTTAAAGTCTTACCTCCTCTGCATGCCTGGACAAAAAACATCTTGGGTTTATTCTGTAGCAGTGGACAGTGTGCATTATCAAAGGCCTCAAACACCCAGTCCAGCTGAAAATCACCAAACGACAGACAAATTAAATGTCTGAAAAGGACACACATCTTAATCACTGTATGGCATTAGATACATCAGCAAAGAAAAATATTTATGAGTCACACCGGCAAGAGCTGTCCGTCTGTGCCATATATTGCTCCTTCCACTCCATGGGAGAGAAGACACACCACACAGCTGTCCGCTGTCCGGTGCTCTGGTTTTCGGGAGAAGTTTTCAATACACGACCTCATACCCTACACAAAGAAGAAGGAAGGAGGATTCAGGAAATACTGAAGTGAACATAGATAGGCATGTGTCTAAGGCAGGGCCCCAAACTTTGTTTACTAGGAGCACAGTGGCCTCTAACTTAAAACTTTAGGAGTGCAAGCAGAAAATTTAGGGGCGCACTGTCTCAGATTTTAGGGGGAAAATGCCCCCATTTAGGGGCAGTCTGGAGCCCTGGTCTAAGGCTTCTCTTTTCACAGTTTGCTTTTTTGGTTGGTAAGGAAATCAAGTGGTCAATCATGTCTTTGAGCAAGACAATGACAGCAGACATACTTCACAAGTTTCTGAGAACAAATGAAATGTCTGAAATGCAGAATGTGTGTTTACTCTGCTATAAAATTGCCACACTGAACAGAAGTGAACATGGGAGTGGGCTAAATAACCTTGGCAAACAGAGCTCCTTTTCTACAAACACTGGCCAAGTGACTTTGTCAGAGCATTTCAAGTTAAAAAGGTTCCTCTCACTTTGACAGCTCCCCTTTTCTGTTTGTCAATTAAATAAGATAAAGAAAACGCTGGCACTCAGAGTCAAATAGTCTTATCTATTATTGGGCAATTAGCGAACACGTCTCAGCTGTATGCCATCATAAGTGTTGACCAAACAAGATAGTTCACATTTCGAAAAACATCCTGTGAATTTCTACTGAGCCAGTGTGCTTGTGTGTTACCTGAGCAGTGAGGTCTCTGTGGACAGCAACCATGTAGTCCAGCTCTGTAAAGACCTTCCTGAGGACTTCATCATCGACTTCACCTCCCTTCCTGGGGTCAAGGTCAATAGCCGCGCAAGTGTCAAAGGTCACGTTGCTGATCACCAGGGCACAGCCACGAGGAGATGAATTCATTCTGTAAGACTGTAAGGGATCAAGGGGGAAGAGTTTTAAAAACAAAACATGCAAAGAAAAGCAAGAACAGTGTGGCACTGAGGATGTATGATGTGTTTCTCATTAGGCCACAGGTGAAACATACCAGAGTTATGCTGCTGAAAACCTGTTGATGAAGAGGAGTATTTTACCTGGTGGCAATGTGAGAGGTAAAAGTCAGGAGTGCACGGGAGCACAGGAGTGTTGATGGGACTATCTGCATCCAGACTAAACTCCATGGACTCTGCAGTACACACAAACACACACAAGCAATCAAAACCTCTGCTTGTAACAAATGAAAATGCTGATGCACATTTCTAAGTAGTCAGCAACAGTGGTGTGATAACAAATGCTCTACTATACTGCTGTGAATGAGTCACTCTTCAGGCATGGTGCCTGCAGGTACAGACAGTAGACAAATGCTAGAGCAGTCACACTCCCACACGTCTCTCAGTGATAGGACCATGTAATAGGCACTTCACACAGACAAAACTCATCTAAACAACTGTTGACCAGAGAATGTTTTTGTGTTAACATGTATTTGTTAATCCGTGTTAAACTCAACAGATAAACTCTTTTGTCCAGTCACTGCCCAATATCTCCAGGGAAACAGAATAATATTGACAACAACACCGGGCATAAAAGAACCTATTTTAACCCGAGTGAAGGCCACGATGCAGAACCACTCACCCTGTATCCTTGCTCTCTTGGCTGCAACACCCTCCTGGGTGGGAAGAGGGAGGGGAGATTTCTGAAATTTAACCACATGTACAAATGATTAAAGACAAAATATTAGCTGTAAAAACACAAGATGTATTAGACAGATAATGAGGGATTTTGTTTCCTTCAGTGGCAGCAGCAGCTGTTGTTTGTTGTGGGGATATGACAACTGCAATTGTGACTTAACTATGAAGGAAACTCCTGCCTGCTGTCTGTATACCCCAGCAGGCCATCTGGTCAGCAATGTAAGATGGATGTGGTTTGTAATTCTCACATCTGTTTGCTCATCTCTTCCTCTTCTCTTCATCCTCTGTCTTTCCTTGCTCCTGTCCTCCTCCCTCACAGGGACCAAACCTCTGGGTGATGACTCTGAGTGTAGGCAGTGATCTGACTCTTGGACAGGGCATGACGTGGTGCTGCTGACCTCGCTCTTTTCCTGTCTGTCTAATAAGGATATCTGCAGAAGACCATTTTACTGGAGCATTATTAGAACTAAGTAACTTCAAACTGTGAACTTCTGTAACCTCTAACAGTGACAATGCCTGCAATACTCTTGATTTAGACCCTCTGCTCACCTTTCCCTTTTTTTCTGTCTGCATGGTCTTTCCTTGTGGCTCTCCCTCAGGCTGGATCCTCTGTGTGAGTATGAAACACTCTAAGGACTACACTGAGTCTGGTAAGAATCTGCTGTGTATAGCTTTGTGCGTGTGAGGTGATATGCAAAGGTGTTACATGATGTATACACTCACAGCTGCATGTGTCTCTTTGTCTTCTTTTTCTGGTGACTGTGTGAGGAGGTCACACAGATGCTGCTGCTCAGTTTCTTGCAGAGCTGCACAGAATCTGCTGAAGGCTTTGGGCCCTCGCTTTGGTAAGATCAGCAGCAAACGCCAGCTTCGTTTCTGAGATGTTTGCTCGGCCTAGAGTGGAGGTGATCAGATCAGAAAACATAAGAATACTGACACAGACTAAATGTAAGAGAACACGTGCGTTGTCACGTCCCCAGTATTGAATGTATCATCCACCCACTGCCACCTCTCCATATCACTAACATTTATCTTAAACCTACCAATAAATAACAATAAACCTACCAGGATTCAATAAGGCTTTGGCTGTTTGAAGGGAACATTATTCATTATTCATTTTCATGGTATATATCTTTAAATGAGATATCTTCAAGCTGTTAATTGTCTTTTCTCAAAATCATCTCTTAATTAAGATCTCTGTGGAGCATGCTCTGTGGTCCTCAACCCATTTGACTAGCAACCCCTTAGAATTGAACAATATCTACTTGTGACCCCTTATTTACCTAATAATGCCACATTTACATCATATTACGGTACTTACATTGTCATTCTTAGTATCCAAGCGGACTTTAAATATGAGCAGCACAGCGGGACAAGCCATGTTTATTCTACTTATTTTACATACTGCTTGTTTGTACCTGGGTTCAATTAAAAATATACTGCCAGAGATATGTAACAGCACGAGAGAGGATAGTTTATATGGTGTGATTGGAACGTTTCCACTACGACGTGCTACTTTGGAATAATAACATTTCATAGTTGGAATAACATTGTGGACATGAATGATAAGCAGTTCAGCCACATGGTGATGTAATTTCAATTTCATGATTTCATGATTATAACCCTTCCTCTCTGACCACCAGTTTGGGGTACACTGATTCCAACCATTCAAGATGCAGATAGATGACATGAATTACAGGTGCATATCGTTACATAATCAATTGAGATTATTTGTACCGACAGATAATTGACTGATTTCCAACCTTAGGATAATCGTGTCTCAAGCACGAGTCTTCACATACCATGATAGTCTCTGCCATGCTCTCCGTCAGGATGTCGTCTGCCTGCAGTAACTGTATGAGCATCTCATCCACCACCAGCTGTTTGCAGAGGACAGCGGAGCGTCTCCGCAGAGTCTGTCTGTCCCGCTCCAACATGCCACACTCCAACATTTTGTCCCAACACACTGGTTACAGGACAGGTAACAAGAAACATGAGCCTCAATGACAGCCAAAGGAAAATGAAACCTCAATAATAGCGAGATGACAGGTAATGCCAACAACTTCAGTTTTACTACAAGACACACTGGTTGTGTGTGTGTGTGTGTGTTTGCCTCTGTTCAGCTGTACACGACAGTCTCTTACTCAGCTGTATCGCCAAATAATTAATTGGCTGTTACGCGTGCATTGGTGTTGAGAGTATCACAGCAGTTACGAACCGTAGTAAAGTTGACGTTTTATTGACAGGTAACCTGAACGTTGGTGGCTAATTACCATTGCTAACTTGCTAGCTAGCTAACTTCGGTTGCCCCTTTTCCTGCATTAAAGCGAACAATATGTTATTACTTCAGCACCTTCCACTTACCGTTGTTTTGTTTGTGCAACGGGGTGCGAAAATATCCAGAAAACCCACAGCGAAATGTCGACGAGTTTCACACTATTTCAAGTAAATTGACAACATCCCGTCCAGACTCCAAAAAACCAACTTCCGCGGGCACCCACTAGGCTGCATTGAGGGGGCGGGGCTACAACATCGTTGTTTTGGAGCGGGACAATGAACACGCAATACAATTTGATTGACGTTTCAGGTGGCCAATTGCATGCGCTTTTACTGGCGGTCGCCACCTACTGTAAACTTAGTGTAAAATCGTGGATTCAAAGGCATTTTGAATTTGAATTTTCTCTCTGTAAATAAATAACCAATTGATAAGGAGCACTTTGAAGACAGGCACAAACAGCCCTCTAATAGTGTGCCATCTGACAAGGAGAGGGCGGATTGTTATTGGCTGGGGAGAGGGAAAGGGAATGGGGATTCCTAGTAAAGTCAATTCCATTCATGATAATGGGAGTGATCAAGAAAGGCAAATCCAGAGGATTGTGACTTACTGACATGCACTTCATTGATATTGGGATGTTTGTTTTGTATCAATTTTATATTATGTCATACTTCTAATACAGGCGGCGTGGTAATATATTGTTTGATACATTTCTTAGGGTTAGGTCAGAGTTGAATAGATGTCTTTCAGAAGAGATGTGAAAGACAAATCTACCCCAATAAATAAATAAGTTAAACAAAACGAACTTACTCTTAATGAGCCCAACAATACAATTCTGCTTAACCAGATGTAATGATATCATTATATAATAATCCATGGATATAATATTACTATATTACTGAATTTTAATTATTGTTAGAATAACACTATTAATTCACTCTGGTCATTAACACTGGTCTGATGTTGTTCCTTCTTGATTTAAAAAAATCCTTACTCTCCTGGTACTGTACTGTACTGTAAAATTTCATATTTTTCATATTCTTACATTTCATATAACAACAGTAAAAACTGTAATTTGTGTGTGTAACATCTGCTGTATAAGCACATCTGTTAACTTACCAAAAATAAATGTAAATGGGATCAATGGGATACAATATAATGTTGTTGTTTTTTTTATGATTATACTGAACCAGCTGCGTGGACTGTGGTTGAGATGGTGGAGCTGCTGACTCCAGGGTTGGCAGATTGGTTGCCAACTTTGTTTTTCCGTCTTTCCTTCTGACCCATTAAATTTCTATTCTTTTTAATCTGTCGATCATTTGCAGGGGGGTCCAACCTCTTCGGGAACCACCAAAATAAATTAATCTAAGTCAAAATTTCACTAGTAGGAGTTTGGTAAATATAGTTTATTTACACTAACTATCCAATTAAGATTCACAGTTGACTGACTTGATCAAATTTGTGTCATTTGCGCCACCATTTAAATGTGCACACCTCTTTTCTCTTTCTTTTTGTGTTCCTCTCTCTCTCTCTCCTGAGGCCCACTTCACCCTCCCCTGCTGTCTATCTCCTCACCCTCACTGTGTGTGCTGTCAATAATTGATGATCCTTACTGACTCAAAGGGTAACTGGTCCAGGAGAAAATGTCTCACCCATTTCTTTATTTATTTCCAAGTATATCTTAAAGCCCAGTCAGTCTGGGAAACCACAAGTGTTTATTCAAGCGCAAGGATCGATGGCATGAAGCAGCCTGGCCGTGTCTGCTTTATAGTTTGTGATGGCTGCTACACCTGCGACCATGAGGGTTAATGCTGCCTGCCTGTCTGATTGACAGCAGGACTAGGGAGGGGTGGAAAGGGAAACTTAAATGAGTGAGAGGCGGGGGGGCAGAGAGGAGGAGGAGTGACAGGATGATAGAGTGAATTAATTCAACCATGCAGCCCTGATTGACTCGGCAACAATCTGGCATGTACAAACACTCACAGTGACACCAAAGCCATGGAGAGAGAAAAGAGGAATGACACGTCCTTCTCCAGGAAGAGAAGTTTCACTTTTGGGGCATATGGAGGGTGAGTAAAGACATTATTTGTCTCATATTAGGACTGACATCCTCCACAAAAAGGTTAACTGGGTAGCTACTGATACTTAACTAATGTCGTTATTTTTAGATTACAAAAAATGCCGGTGGTTTAAAACGATCCGTTCTCCTTTCTGACTTCCTTGTTTACAGTGTGGACAGATTCACATGTGGGGATGAGACAAGGTGAGGTTTTTATTTGCGTTGTTAACATTCCTGCTTTATTGTAAACTGTGACAACTGAATGAGGAGCAATGAATTGTGCTTTCTTCTTGTGTAAATCAACCTGTTGCTGCAGACCTGAATCTGCAGAAGACAACAACATACTGGACATCCTGGACTCTCCTGCCAGTGAGAGCAAGCCTTTCCTCTCCGCCAGCAGCAACCAGAGGGTGATACCATCATTATGTTCAGCGTTCACCTTCCCTGCTTATTCTAATTCAATATACTTAATGTATTTCCATACACAACATTTCTAGAGAAGTCACTTTCCACTTGTGGCTGAGTCATTTGTCTTGTTCCTCTTCCTGCCCATTTTTCTCCTTCCCTTTCTCTCCGTCTGCGTTTCTGTCTGATATCTGTTGCCTGTTGTTCATGCCAGGACACAGAGCTGTTTGAAATCATTGAAAAGCTGCAGGTGAGTTACAGTACCATTGATCTTGTGCTTGTGTGTCCAGTGATGCCTGAGCTGCAGAAGTTTCTTATCATCAATGTTCCTTTTGTCCATCAGGGCAGCAGGATCGATGAGCAGCGGTGTGAATTCCCTTTGCCTCTGAAGGTTAGTCTTTAATCTGAGACTATGAAACCACAGAGCTTATTCTATTTATACAGGTTTGATCCTGTGTGTGTGTGTTGACACTGACCTTTTCATGAAAACCATTACATTTGTTTACCAAAACAATGAACTAGACGGGCCCTCATCAGCATTACTGTGTTCTTCTTTTTCTTCTTTTTTAGTCTCCGCTTTTAACAATAGGTGGAGAACTGCCACTCATTCTCCCTTCAAAGCTGGGGGGCTACTGGATAGACCCCTCACTGGAGAGGTTTGTGGATGTGAGTCCAACCTCCCCCCACTATGGCCTTGATCCAGAGAGTTACGACCTAATGGAGAGAGACAGAGAGGCCACAATCTACCATGAGTTCTTCCGCTCCAGGGTCAGTAGACTTCACATAGAGGTTTATCTAGATAACCAAATTAACTCATATTCAAACTAAATAACCTTTGCACTATTTCATATGTCACTATGCCCTTCTAGTACCATCATTCATTCACAGCCGTGGATCCATCTCTGGGGCCGCTGGTTCTCTCTGTGTGTTTAGAGGAAGAGGAGAATAAGCTGCGAGTGATATTAAGGTTGAGTGAGATTTTTAGCCATTGAACCAAATCATTATTCAAAGCTGAAAATGTTTATTAGAACATGTCTGAAGGTGAAGCAAATTTTGTCTCACAGAATGAAGGAGTGCTCTTTGCATGGAGTTTTCTCCGTGTCCCTCTTCCCTAACATCCCATCTGCTGTTGAATTAGCAAAGGTATCAAAGTACTTATTCTGCTGCTAAAAGTATCCAGATGTGACACTGCAGCAAAAGTTACAGTATTATGCTGCAAAAGTAACATGAATTATATTACTGGATCATTTTTATTGATGCATTGACACATATTAAGTATTTTCTGAATTATTAAATTCATTTTCACAATGTTAAATGGTTTTGGGTAGTTTGATTTATAATGATCTATCATATAGTGTCATATGAACAGTCAAAAGTGTTTCACATCTCTTTGCATCTTTCCAGATGCTCTCTGACAGAGTAACAGTCTCAAAGTTTGAAGTGGTCAGCTACCTCAAGGTAAGGTCCTAAATGATCTCAATTTGATTATAACCCAAAAAACAAACAAACAAATGAAATACCAGTCCTCCTAAAATCGATCTCCCATTTTCATCTTTCAGGCTCCAGAACTCATCACTGCCTTTGATGAACACAGAGTTTCTCCTAATTTCAAGTTTGGTGTTTTGTACCAAAAGGAAGGGCAGGTAAGGACCGGTGCTTTACTTCACAATGTCCCCCTTTAAAAAAAAAAAATCACTTAAATATAGCCTCATGTCATGACTGCTCTCAGACACAACCCATCTCTCTCTCTAGCTCACAGAGGAGGACATACTCAGCAACAATGATGAAAGTGAAGAGTTTAAAGAGTTCCTGTCCATTCTGGGAGGGACGATTCAGCTGCAAGGCTTTACTGGGTATCTCATGATGTTGTGGTTACGTCGTTGATGAGATGACAAATGGGGGACGCTAAATCACATGGTTTCTTCTCCTCACTCCCTTTCCCAGGTTCAGGGGTGGACTAGATGTGTGTCACGGTCAGACAGGAAGTGAAGCAGTCTTCACTTCCTTTCATGGAAGAGAAATCATGTTCCATGTTGCAACTAAACTGCCTTTCACAGAGGGTGACCCACAGCAGGTCTCTGACTCCTAGCCTGTTTTGCACTGATGACTCATAACTTATTTTTGGGTCAAATTACTTGAACAGACACTGACACATGTTTCTCCTTCTTCTCCTCATTTGGCACAGTTACAAAGAAAAAGACACATTGGTAATGACATTGTAGCTCTGGTCTACCAGGAGGGCCAAACCCCTTTTCTATCTGATGTCATCAAATCTCACTTCCTCCACTGTTTCCTGGTGGTGCGGAGGATTCAGAAGGGGGAAGAGACAGATGCAGATGGAGCAGTGTACCAGGTGAGTAAAAAAAACCCAGAATTTTTATTAGATTACTATAACAAAAAAAAAAATCAATATGAAAATAATTAAAATAAACAGGCCACAACACAAGCCAATTACAGTAACTGTGCAGCTGGCAAAATGCGAAGACGCCAAACGCCAAGTGTGTGTGTGTTTTCAAATATATCTGATGCA
>OMNW01003982.1:27723-69625 GCA_900303245.1 Selene dorsalis | reverse complement strand
ACTTTTCTGCCACATTCCTACCAAATTTACCATTAGCACATGCTTTTTCTCAAAATATCTCTAATGAGACAAGAAATTCAAGGAAAACCAAAGACAGCAGCAGTGAAAGAAATAAAAAGAGTCAAAGAACAGGTTGAAAAATCTACAAGCCCTGTACAATGAATGATGCACATCGCAAGACCCAAAGGACCCTTTCCTCCACACATCCTCATTCTCTGCATTCTTTTCTTCAGAGTTTTGTCATTTATCAACAGACATAAACTACTGCTTTACTGATACAGATCTGCCGATCTAATTTTGATATCAGCTAGGTCAGCTCATCAGTCACGCTCTCTGAGTTTTTCTCAACCTGCAGGTGTGCGTCACAGCCAGAGAGGATGTTCCTCCTTTTGGTCCGGTCATCCCACATCCTCCCATCTTCACAGATGTAAGACAAAACCTGAAGTGGCTGATCTCATTTTTACTGGTGCTTCAAAAAGGCAAATGAAATTGTTCAACATATTTTTCCTCTGTTGTCAGCCTCAGTTTTCAACATCAGCTATTTTCCCCCAAGCCATGGCTAATACCATTAGTGACATTCCTACAATGACGTCTCGTCATCTTGTGGGCCTGAGCTTTTCTATTTTTTCTTTTGCCTGCCTGCTACTGTACTTGTCCTGTTGTCAAACCTTGCTTACCTGTGATCCATGCTGCTCTGAATTCTTGCTGTTTAATATTGCCTATCACTGAGACTCTTCTCACGTCTTGGTTCACTGTCTTGCCTTTTAGCGTCATGTCATGAGAGAATTCCTTCTGACCAAACTCATCAATGCAGAGATTTCCTGTTACAAGTCTGAGCGCTTCAGCAAATTAGAGGTAGGAGCACAATATCTGTATTTTAACTGTATTAATGTTTTCTCATGAGTATATATCTCACCGCCCTACATCTATCTCCCCTTTACATCCTCCCTATTTGCTAAGCTCCGGACTCGTTCGTCGCTCCTAGAGAGCTTGCAGGCTGAACTCTCCACTCGTTCCCAGTGCATGATGGGGGATCCATCGCTGTCTGCTCTCCCCTCTTCTGAAGGTGTACGGGGGGCATCTGAGGGGAGTGGAGGATTCATTGAAAACTTTAAGGTGAATGTTGGCCTTGTTTACCTTTGACGTTTCAGAAACATGCACATCTTGTTTTCACTGTACTATACTAAAATCTGTATGATGTTCCTCCCAATTTCTCTTACAGAGAGCAATCAGGGTGCGGAGTCATTCTTTTGAGACTCTTGGGGTACCCAGGAAGACAGGTAGCAGTGCATCACAGAGGCCAAAGGTAAAACTTTACACCGAGTTGAAAGATGTTTGACTGAATAAAGGTTTGAGCTAATAGTCTTCTCTAACTTTCTTTGCAGACAGACAAAGATGGAGAGAGGTATGCATAAAAACTGCTAGAAATGATAATGTTGTATGGTTTGTTTAAGTAATAAGCCTATAAACAAGTCACCAAAACAAATGAATACTCTTTTCCCTGGTTTTCAGTGACAAATCTCCAGGATCTGTGCCTGTTCTCACTGACAGTTTGGGACCAGCTGAACTCAAAGATCAACCAAGTCCTCAAGAGGAGACATAGAAACAAACATTACTTTGTAGATTTTAGCTACAAATACACATATAGATACTGCTAGCCTATATGGTTATTACTTTAATATCCAGGTGGATAATTTGTATGTAAATAGACTGGAAACGTAAATAGTATATCTGAGAATATATTTTACTGTGAAATTTGTTAATAAGAGATAGATTAATAAGAATCTTTAAATTGTATTTCAGTGAAATGTACATTATATGAACCTACAGAGAAAAGCTTAAAGAAAAGCAATGAGTTCACTGCTCTGATGTTAAATGTGAAAATGTTACTCGTGTGTAAAATCAGGAAATTATTTGCTTGACAATGTTGGATATACAAACAGGTGAGGAGAAGGAGTCAGACTGAGAGCAGCTGCCGCAGAGATTTTATTAAAAAGATGGGTTTAATGTCACTCACACAAGTGCTGGTTGTTTCTGTGAATGCACATTGTTGGATTGATCAGTCTTGGTAGTGTTGGGGACTGTGAACACAACACCCTGTTGGGTTGCAAGTGGTCAGCTGGTTGAGTTAATTTTACACAAATGTTTCTTCATTTATTTTTCCATTGTCTGGATAGATTCATGCGATACATTGTGAGAAGGATCTAATGGTAGATTAATATTACGTGACAGTACCATGAGCTGATATTTCCACCCAGTACAAATTTGAGCATGAGCTGATACAATTAACTACAGTTACAAATTCTACCTCATCTAAAATGAATGAATGAATGAATGAAGGAATGAATGTACGGAGCCCCTCTGGTGACATCTGATTAATAAAAAAAAATGCGTGGCCACGAAAGTTAATGCATGGCCATGCGTTATTATCACGTGGCCACGCATCATTTTATTTTATCCAATGTCACCAGAGGGGCTCCATATGATTGAGTGAATGAATATTTGATTTAATATACACAACTACGGTTTATGCCATCCAAGTCTGTTCATGTTTTTTTTCCCCAGGCGTCTTTGTCACAAAAACACATCATATATATTTTCCATATTATTTGAAGTTGAGATAAAAACAATATGTGTTAAGGATTCATGTAAGATTTATGTTTTACTGTTAAACCCCCATTAAGGCTGCAGGTCAATTTGACCAGAACAGTGCTATTTGGTGCTAAAATGCTAAAGTTAACATACAACAGGTGCTGCTCGCCTCCGGTCCAGTAGGCGGCGGTTACGCGCCTGTTCTCTGTTTTACCAAGAAGAAGAAAAAGATGGTGTGTTTTTGTCGTTTGTAGTTTCAGAAGAGGGCGGTAATGTGCGTAATGTGTGTGTTTAGCTAATAGCTACTACTTTGAAGCTGTGTCCAATTCAACAAATATCAGCAGCCGCTCCAGCTAAAGTTTGCTAAATGCAGCTGGAGGGATTTATTTAATCATCTTTGACCGGACGTGGCCATGAACGCGACACCGAGCAGCTCGGTCGGGTTGGGTGAACTTTGACACACTGAGCGGTGCAGCTCGTTGACACTGTTTGCAAGCAGAGGAGACTCTTTGTGTGTTATTATCGCTTCATTGCACAGTTTAGGTTAAAGTGTAGTTACTGGGAACAGTCGAGAGAGCTGAGGATGACCTCCAAGAAAGTGATCGAGTTGTTCTACGATGTGGTCTCTCCGTACTCTTGGCTTGGATTTGAGGTTTGTGCCTTGTTGTATAAAGTCATGTTCAGTAACACAGCGCTAGACTTTGGTTTGGCTGAAGTTTGACACGGGTCATCTGTCTGTACAGGTGATGTGTCGCTACAGACACGTGTGGAACATAGAGCTCAAACTGCGTCCTGCATTTCTGGGTGGCATCATGCAGGGCTCAGGTAAGAGTAGATGAAACAGTCACAGATCATGTTGCATGTTCGTATCCACTCTCATTATTCATGTCCCGGTTACCTGTCACGGCAGGTAACAAGCCTCCAGGCCTGGTTCCAAACAAATTCCTGTACATGACCACGGACCTGAGCCGCTTGGCTCAGTATTTTGATGTTCCCCTTCAGCCTCCATCTGACCCCTTCGAAGCCATGTTCCAAAAAGGTACATACCACCAGGATCTGATGGGATCTGCACTGTTACCGCACTGTAAAGTTTATTAGACCATGCATACATATGGCAACTGTTGTTCCTTGGCTGGGTCTGAAATCAGACGAGTTGGTGAATTTCTTGGTCATATATGTCAGTTTGGTGATAGCAGTGTTTTGGGTTCTTGAAGTCTTTGGATTTTTAACTGTTGGCTGACCGAATAAAACAAGCTTCAATTTCTCAGGAGAATTTCGGGCCAAGTTTGACTTTTTTTTTTTTATTGACAAAATTATCAGACAACTGGTAATCATTTGGCAGAGCCATAATGTTGACACAGGACCCCTCCTCAGGGCCTGGAGCTAAGATGCATAATCCACCATAAAGCAGTATTAATTCATTTCTTCAGCCACCTTAGGGCAAGATGTAAACATAGCATTGGCATATTATGACATGCATAGTTGCCGTGGTGGACACAGAGCAATACAAGCATCCATTCTGAGTTATGTATCTGGCCACCTGATGATATCTAATCTCTTTTAGCTCTCAAACATCTGGCTCTTTAGTTTCTATTGTTTGGCAGAAACTGCGAAAACAGACAAAACAGTAATGTAGGCTGCAAAGACAAAAAAATGAGCTCAAAGGTCATAAGATGCTCCATTAAACTGAGGGACATCCGAGATGCTATCGATATGAAAACATTGATTAATGCAGCTTCACAGCCTTTAACATCTTTTCTGGGATTGATGGTGGTATATAATCCCAAATCAAAGCACGGTCACTCAAATTGTTTCCACGTAGGCAGGTGGGTAATATAGCCTCGTACAAGACAGTTGTGATTCTGTGCAAAGCTAATAATGCAGTGATTTCATTGTTTTTTTCCTCTGATTTATTTCCAAGGCTCCTTGTCTGCAATGCGCTTTGTGGCAGCAGTGCAAGAAAGGGAAAAGGGCGGAGACAAACAGGTGGAGCAGGTGTCCCGGGAGCTGTGGAGGAGGATCTGGAGTGAAGACAAAGACATCACACAACCTTCGTCACTGTCCGAGGTGCCAACTTATCCAGCCTGGATGCACTTAAAACATTACGTTGCACCATTTATTTTTTGTTGTGTCACAGTGTTACCTCATTTCTTTTCTTGCAGGCAGCAAAACAAGCAGGTCTGTCTGATGGTGATATTAAAGAGCTGTTGCAGCTGTCCACGTCGAAGGAGATCAAAGAGAAGCTGAAAAGCACAACACAGGAAGCCCTTGATATTGGGGTCAGTTGTCCTTCAGCTCTCATCTTAGATTCAGGCATAAGAGTCAAAATACTAAATAAATAAACTAAACAAAACCTCTCCTTCTGTCTCTTCCCAGGCGTTTGGCTTCCCCCTGGTGGTGTGTCATGTCGATGGAAAGCCAGAAATGTTTTTTGGATCTGACAGATTCGAGCTCATGGCCCACTGCATTGGTGAGAATATGACTGCCATCATTCACAAACACATAAAATGCGATGGTGAAAACCTGAATATTAAAATGACCTCTGGCATAGTCTGTTTCACTCACTGTACGTCACACCTGATAAGACAATCAGATAAATGCCTTAAATGTAAACACACATAGACACAGTGTAGACATGCATAGACACTGTACCTTTATTTAGACACTGATAAACATTTTGACCACATTACAGACTGTGCTGCAATTTGTTCCTGTGGTTTGTGCATAATTCAGCTTCCCATCAGAAATTTAAGATGAAGTGTAAGTTCTTGATTTCTTCTCTGTTGCAGGAGAGAAGTGGCTGGGACCTCAGCCTGGCAAATCAGCTGCCAAGCTCTAAGATGTAAGCTGCCTTCAAACATGTGATCACAGATTCCTTAGATAACATCTCACTTGAATGACGTCTTTGATCTCTTCTAATAGTTAAAAAACACTGCTGTGCCTCAGTAACAAATACATAGTGTAAATAATCTTAACATACCACTGTAGTATTTGACATGTGCCAATTAAAAAAAGATGACAAATTCCTGATGTTTTTTTTTTCCAAGAAGGATTTTGTCGTTGGATCTCTACATAAAACTACAAAAAATTAACATCTATAGTACATTTTCGATTTGTACCTAAATTTTTAGCTTAATATTACCATACCAATAGTGTGTAATAATGGTGATAAAGAAAATCATTAGGTGTGTGTATTTACCATTCCGAATACATCAGTCATAGCTTAAGTGATTAAAAAACATTTGTGACACATAACAAACCTGTCTTTGGCTCAGTGGTTACCTCACAGCAAGGTGCTGAGTTCAGCAACCCAGTAGCAGGCAAAAGACACTTCACTCCAAACATATGCAGGTCAGATAGATTGGAAACTAAGAGGCATGAATGCTGATGTGTGTGTAAACTTCTGTCTGTGTAAAGGTCCGGGTAGACAGGTCTGGCCAGGGTGTGACCCTCCTCTTTCCCAGTGCAAGCTGGGTAAAAGCTTCAGCAGCTGCAACACTGAGCAGGAGGTGGGTGTAGGGATTAGTCATGACACAAGTCAAGTGTCATAATAGAAAAGAGATGAATGAATTCTGTGTGTTGATTAGTACAAAAAAACTATCAATATTTATAATACCCACTTATCATCACAATCATTATAGTCTCTGATTTCCATTCACTTTATTCCTCAGGTAAGATATGTAATTGTTTTGTTTTTCACATGTTTCTCTGCGTTGTCTGAGAGGAATCTCCCTGCGTGTACAAAAAAGGGAATCACAGATAAAAGAAAGAAAGGTCAAAGAAAACAAGAATATAATGAGATGATTCTGTGTTTTATTGTGAAAACCACAATTAACATGCTTCAATGTACCAGTGTTTTTTTTTTTTACATGTGATTTTAATTTGAAGGAAAAAGTGAATGTTCTGAGGGAAACTGGCTCTTTATCAGACTCACACATGTACTCTAGAAACCTGAGAGCTGTTGCCTCAGTTTTCACCTCCTTTTATGTATTTACGGTAAAAAAAAGTCTCTTACTAATGTGACAGCACGCTTTTTATATATTTCTCAAGGTGTGAGATTACATATTCATGTTTGAAACCTCTGCCTGGAACAAGGAAATGAGGTTTATTACTGCTGATTGAACTCTCCTGAGATTAGAGAGCTAGTCTTACGAGTTTATAGGCGATGTGGGGCAAACAGGCTGAACAAAAGGCTGGAGACTGAAAAATGACAAGAGCTGCAGGACCAGTTTCTCCAAACAAAGAGGAGAAAGGCAGGGCTTGAAGTATCTGACATATGTCGACGGCAGAAGACAAAGCAAACTGCAGAATGTGGTAGAGAAAACCTTAAGAAAGACAGGACGCAACAGGGGACAACTACAGCTGGTATCTGTGTGGTGCATCCCCACTTCAGCTGAGAAGGACAGAGACAGAAAGGAGGGGAAAAAAGAGCGGAGAGCAGAGGGATAAGGAGCAGGTGAGGAGGGTGGAGTTAAGAAAACATTGACAGTGGTTATTGGACAAACAGAGCACATAGATCCCCTGAGCCTCACCTGTCGCCAGAGAAAAACAAGACGATGAAGAGCTGAACACAGCAAGAGAACCAAGACTCCACATTCAGATGGGAAGATGTATGAAAAATGTCTAAGGAGGGAAGCATGAGCCTGCTGCAATAACAACATCTAACATTTTCTTTGGGATATAAGAGACAAGTGAAGGAGCTGAGGTAAGAATTTGCTCTTGGGATGTCTCCTCTGTTACACCGTCATGCTATCTGTGTTTTTAAAGTCATACCATGTGATATCAAAGTGGCAGAGTGAGCTTAATGTTAATTTAATGAAAGATTTATCTGTGTGTTTCACTCTGGCTTCAGTCTTTCTGTGATAATCATTGATTTGAATGTTTTGTTTGCCCTTTGGGTAAGCAGAACAACAGCTGCGTCAGTGTGTTGAAAAAATGCAGATGAACAGGTTTCATACCGCTTAGATCTGACGGGAATCGTCATGGGGTTGAAGTGTTTCCCTGTGTGGCCGCGCGTGTCTCATGTCTCTTCATATAGACTGAATCAAAGGAAGCTGGTACATATAGCACAAACATGCATGAGATGTTTTTCCATGTGCAGCTTTAATAAAGGGGTGTGTATTCAGGTTAAACTAGCTCATATATACATACATACATACATACATATAGAGCTGTGAGGAATTTCAAGGTTCTCTGTTACAGGAAAAGATACAGTGAAGTGTCAAGAGTTTCTGTTGTGATTACCAGGAAGGAGATGTTCGGCGTAGCTCAGAAAGTGTGATAGAACAGCTGATGTTCATTCCTGGTCTCAGTTACGTGTTGGTTCAGACGCCTTCTCATACTGGTTACCTGCAAGAGTCATGTTACTGTTCACAGACTCAGCCCCAGAGACAAAATGTGGTTCAGGACTGTCACATTATCTCCTGTGTTTAATCACAGGAGATACACCATAAACACACACCAAAGACTAGAAACCTACAAAATATGAAGTCTGTCTTAAGTGAATTAAATATTTTAAGCAGCATTTTTTAATAAGATTTTTTTCTCTCGTTGTCTTTTTCCATTTGACAGGATGTCTTCATTGTCAGACGCAGACTACCACTGCAAACATGGAGATACGATCTGTGGTAAGTTTTTACCAGCAGAGAAACCGGCTGAAGATTTTGACCATGAGCCTGGTTTAACCATTCGAGGCCTGAAGTGTTCAGTTGACAGATGAACAAACATGCCAGCACACACTGTGCAAACACGTCTGCTATGCTTCTCAGAGATCAGAGTGATTTTAAGGACTCATGTTTCCCTGTGTCTGTTCCTGTCTGCAGAGATCCGTGTGTACGAGCAGGAGGTGATCATCGTGCCAATCTTGCTGCTGTCCAGCTTCCTGGTTACTCTGGTCTTCATCTTACTGCTTCGCTTTTGTCCAGAGAGGGTCGATCGCATCCGACCACAGTCGACGAAGTCGGCCTCCAGGAGGGTGCTGCATGGTATTGATGGTAAGACACGGAAATCAACCTATTGATTAAATCACATCAGAAAGGTTATAGAGAGTATTGCTGCTTTTAACACTCAACAACATGTGTCCATGTGTATCTGTAGTAATGATACATTTATTGTGTTTGATATTTTTCAAGAGGTGTAGTTAGATATTTACAATGGGAACCAACGTAGTGATCAAATTGAACTTTTAATACTGTTTCTTGCACTGTTCCATGTGATAAATGATGATAAATGACACTATTACTATAATACTTACCGTAATCACTTCCTTGTTGTCCATGAGGTTGTCACTGACAAATTTTTATTTTCCCTTAGCTGCAGATATTTTTTGCCCTGGGCAACAGTGAACATAAACATAAACGATAATGACAGTCATAACAATAATGGAGTAGTACGCAAATACAAGTGTTTATTAAATGTTAACAACTATGACAACTATGGGTGGAGGATAATCCTGACAATAAGATCATGAATGTAACTAAAAAAAAGACAACTACATTACAGTGCATTGTATAGTGTATGTTTACTCTTCCTATAAAGGCGAAATAATGGCTGAAAGTAAAATGAAAAAATACCCCCCCTCCCCTCTTGGATTCATGCATTGACTTTAAAGTGCCAGTCTTGTTTCTGTTCCACTGTATGATTTAAATAACTACAGTGTAATATATCATAACAAGTTCATTTAATAATTTAATGGCCTCCAGCCCATGGGATCAATGCTGATCCCACAGGCTGGAGGCCCATTTCTGAAACAGCAGACAAAAAGATTCATATTTCAATTAACCTTTTCTCAAGTAAAGCCTTGTACTTATCTGTAATTTTAATGATTTTCTTTCTTTCTTTCTTTCTTTCTTTCTTTCTTTCTTTCTTTCTTTCTTTCTTTCTTTCTTTCTTTCTTTCTTTCTTTCTTTCTTTCTTTCTTTCTCTTAACTCTCTGTTCACAGCTCCACCAGGTATCAATGTCCTGGAGCATGAGAGCATTGCCCTGGACATGCCCACTTCCTACTCCACCTTCCATCCCCCAAATGGCTACCCTTCAAAAAACTCCACCGTGACTATGAGCACGCTCACTCTACCAATCAACCCCCCATCACAGCCCCTCAAGCCCAGTTTCACTCCCATTGTCCAGCCGAGGGAGTTGCCCCGCCAGAGGCTGCCTGAGTCCTTCAAGCTGGTCACCCCTCTGCCTGCTTCCTTCTCCCTGCACACAGACTCCGCAGTGTCCCTCTACAGGGCACGCATGGAAAACAGGAATGTGGTACTGCGGGTGCTAAATGGTGAGAGAAGAGCTCCTAATTACCTAATAAACTGGTTCTTCATCAGCTACTGTGTTAATTTTTCACCCACATGATCGCCCTGTCATTTTTTTACCCTCTGCAGACACTGCTGATGCCGATGAAAGACACAGCTTCCTGGGTTTTGCATCCTTCCTGGCCCAGCTCGGACCTCATCCCTTCCTGCCAGAGCTCCTCGGTGTGGTCTCCCTGCGAGCTCCTCTGGTGACAGTTGTGGAGGAGCTGGAAAACAGAGACCTGCTCAGCTTCCTGTGGAGGTGCAGACAGGTAGGGAGTGTGAGGTTTATTTTTGAAAAGGGGAAACTACTCCAAAGTACATTAAATCAATCATTTAACCATGTAATGTAAGTTGGAAAAAAAAACATTCAAATGACAGTGTGTTGATTTTTTCAGGAACGTGTGGATCCTCCATGTGAGATGACTGAGAGACGAATATTTACCATGGCCAAACAGGTGGCCTCAGCTCTGGTCAGTATGCCAGTGACTATGTCCTCCCTTTTCTGGGCCTTATATTTGACTTTTGAATCAGAGACATAACTTTCCCTTCAAACATCTCACCACAATCCCGAAAATGACAACATTGTGTGTTTTTAGTATAATTTGTGCATTTTGAATACATTTTCTATCAGTTCCTCCCATTCCTATATCCCACCATCCACCATGTAAACTACTTTTATTTCATTGGTTCTCACTTTTTATATGATTTTGGCATTTACATGTTTTAAATCTGTGGAAGTGCCCAAGCTGTGACATTATTTTCTCTCAAAATGCAGTTTCTGTGTGATGCCAACCCTTTAAGACCAGATAAAACAGGAGATGTGAAATTATCTGTGCAGGCTTATCTGCTTTAATCCTGAGACTTCTTCAACTTCTTCCCAATCAGGAGTTCCTACACAGCAAAGATCTTCTCCACGGAAACCTCCGTGCCCGCAGCGTACTGGTCAGTGGCCAGTTCACGGCCAAGCTTTGGGGTTTACATGGCGTCTACACAAGGAAGAACCAGAACACCACTCAGAAGGACGATCCCAGCATGAAGAAATGGCAGGCACCTGAGGTGTTGGTCAGGAAGCCTGCCAGTCCAAGCAATGACATGTGAGTTCTTTTTATGCCTCCATGAAAACAAAACAAAACAATTATTACTAATTTATAACAATTTTGTGTTCAGAATCATTATTAAGAGCATTTAGTTACTGAAGCTCTAACCATTACTTGTCTATGTGTGTCCCTGTCTAGCTGGTCATTTGGCATCTTACTGTATGAAATGGCAACATTGGGTAAGTTCAGCTGTTACCTTTAAGAAAACACATTGATCTGGATGAAAGTTCTTACTTATGTGGGCAATAGAAACACACACAGACTGAAAATATAAGTTTCTGAATATGGTGACATTTTCTCATACCATTTACTCTCTTATTCACTTTAGTGCCATATCTTTGGTTACATTATAGGCAATGATAAAATCATTAATTAGGACTACATTATACTACTATTGGGTATGAATAGTATTTTTTTGTAATTGTGCTAAAGTGCCTTCATCTGTATGTGATTTAATTAGCTCAGTCATGGACATTGCACATTTATTAATAAAGAGTCTCTGTAGTGATTCCCCAAAAATGTATTATATTTAACACAGACACTGATTTCACAGTGTAAACATACATAGAGGAAATTATCCACACCCCTCATTCTTAACTACTACATTTACTATTTCCCCTCCAGGTGAAGCTCCGTTTGCAGAAATCCCAGTTAATGAACTTCTACAGTTTCATCAACGAGGGAAAAGTCTGAAAAAACCCTCCAACTGTTCCAACACACTGTAAGTATTCAAATAATACACATCAAACCTGAAGCAGAACCTTTCCTGGATTAAAGTATGCTCTGTAATTCAGACTCTTTCCCTCCTCTCTCTGTCTCAGCCACTCCATCATTAAGAGCTGCTGCCAGTGGAAGGATCAGGATCGTCCCTCCCTGGCTGACGTGAGCCGAAAGCTCGTCTCAGGGGAGAAGAGTGCCTCTGACAAAGTGCTCAAGGTGCCAGGGACAATTAACATTGAGCAGTACCTGCAGGAAGCTGGATATGGGGAAACAAACAGCTACACTATTTTCTGAGTGCAGCTTGTGCCAGCAAAATAAATTGCACTATTCTCAAAACACCCCAATGGTGCACTTTTCCTAGTCTTTCAGGTGTAGTAAAAGTGTTCCAAGCTCTGTTTACAAGTGCTCTGGGCACTGGGATTGTTCCGCTATTTTGTTATGTACACTCTCACTTTATGTAACAAGACGTGAAAAATTCCTGTATGTTAAATAAGTTATTTACCTGTGGGAAACATGCATTTTAATCTAAGACCTCATTCGTGGGGAAACACATCTAGTGAACTGTAAACTTGATATACAGCTGCTGCATCATGAACTTGTAGTTGATACTGTAATGTATGATGGTTTACAAATATTTACAACTTGAAGCCAATGTGTATGTTATTACATGTTTGTATTATTCAGTATCAGGCAAAGGAAGGACAAAGGCAGTTACATTATCACTCTCATTTTTTTCTCTATGAGCTCAAATCATGGAGACACATGAGATATGAGCAAGAAATGAACTTGAACTGTTTATGGAATCAACTGTTTACATTTAAATAATCAACTCTGGGCCTGGAGGAACCTTTTCTATTTCATTTGGATGTCATGGGGTAATAAATGCATACACACACAACTTCCAGTAACAGGTATTTTTTATTGGTAGTACTGCATACATGTACACAGAGCACTTCCACTCAGCCCTTGAGAGAGCAAACCACGAGGAATACCTATTTTCAGGTAGTTAGGTTGATTAAAGCTACTAAAACTATATTGTATCCATGAAAAAATAATTCTGATTGTAGTACAAAATGGAAAAGATACAAAACTAAACTTTTAATAACTGGTAAAATGAACTAATTAAAATACCAGGCTTTCTGAGTGTCCTTTGCTCGATGTGATTGGAGCCTGGATTGTACATCTATGGTGGAGAAAAACAAATAACTACTAAAAGACAAAAACATTTAAATGAAGTGACTGTTGCTGACATCAGAAATCATATCGCTAAAGTTGAAGCACCGTTTGAAATACAGCGAGAAGGCAACATTTTCTTTCTTTCTTTCTTTTTTTGTTGTAACCCAGCGGTTGAACTGTCCTAGCTAGAAGACCTAGCACTGATTACTGCAGGCTGGCATATAGTATACATACAAAAGGTCTCTAATCACAAGGACAGGAAAAAAAAAAGTGACACTACTGACAAGGGTATTTCAGACTGTCCATGCACACCACTCGGACATTAAAAACAGTATGCATACAACATGGTTTTTTTTGCACATTCAATGTCCAGAAAGTAAACTGTCCATCTCCGTGTCTCGTCATGACTGATGGAGCACCGTTATTTTGTAAAAAAAAACAAAAACAAAAAACAAAATCCAACATCCACACTGTCCCTGGAGATCTCAGTCTTAGGTTCTAACTTCTTACTAACAGAGGGACAAGTCCAGGTATTGATTTCATTGAGAAATCATCAATGGGTAAACGACACCGGTGTCCCTCTGAAGTGCTGACTCGTGTTCACTCACGTAGGCTGTTGATGGAGGCACAGATCTTGAGAGCTGGACCCAGCTTGATATTCATGGTGGAGATGAGGTGGTCCTCTCGCAGGAGCAGGAGAGCCTGCCCGTCTATTTCCTGCGACAGAAACTGGGCGGCCAGCTCTTCGCAACCTGAGAGCAACAGACAGAGGAGACGACACAATTAGCGAGGAGACCAGGACTTCACAAGACTTACAAACCTCTGTCCTCATCACCGAGCACCAACCTTGAAGTGAAGAGATAAACCTGCAGACTTCTTCAACGCTCCACTGAGCAGGAGTTGTCGAGAGGAAGTTGGCGCCCTCCAGTGGGAGGCTGCCGGGAGCCGAGCTGTCAGACTGAGGAGCGCTGTGTTCGGCTCGAGAGCAGGAGTGTGAGGAGCTTGGGGAGAGTGAAGGAGAATCATCCTCTTCCTCTTCTCCGTCGCTGGACACGTCCTCTGAGCGGCTGGACTCAGAGTGACACTACACGCAAAAGAAAAAGATATTCAGATTACAAAAGTCAACGATGAAACAAATAGCTGCAATATAGTGACGTGGTATAAAACCATCCAGCGTGTTAGTCTGACTCTCAATGCTGTTACTTTCTTACACCGTCTATCACAGTCAGTTCAAGTAACTTACTGTCCCCAAAGTTTTAAATCTTTATATTCAGGACCCGTCTTTATGAAGTGCTTTTGCTAAAACATTTGTCAGGGACTATTTTCATCAGCTAAGTAGTAAACATTTGATGCTCTAGAGAGTACAGCACCAGACAACCATATTTGGGATTGATTCAAAATAAAATGTAGCGTTGGTGCTCAGAGCAATGAAGGAATACTTGGCTGTGTGTTTTATGAGTAGTTTAAAAATCAATAGATGTGTAATCACGCCCAGCTTTGGATACACAGATGGTAGGATCAAATCAGCGCTTTTTAAAGATAGTTTTCGTGTGATTTGGTGACAAGCCTTACCTTGACGGGTAGATGCCTGCTTGATAATTTATTACAGTTGATATTAGAGCTGTTCCTGCGAGAGGGGCCCCTGCGCCGAGCAGCACTCTCAGTTGGGGCTGGAGGCGATGCCAGTCCTGCTCCACTTCTCCCCCTGCTTGTTTTGAAGTGTTGGCTGCAACTTACATTATACCTGTAGATAGAAAAACACAGTCAGTGCTCAGGAAAACAACCAAAGTGGACAAAGCAATTAGGAATCAGTGGGGACAGATGTTGGCTGGAATGAAAACTTGCATGCTCTCGGTACTTCATTAGAGAAGCTCATAGAGATTTTAGTTCAATAATCTAAGACAAAAGAAATGTAAGTTAATAGTTATGCTGAAAAAAGAGGCTCCTGTGTGTTGGTTGGACACCGACCTCTTAGCACAGGTATTTGAACAGAACCTCTTTGATCCTCTGAACTGGCTGGCTGGAGCCAGGCTTGCACAGTATTCACACTTCAACACTGGAGGGGAAAAGGAAAAGACACAACTCCATTAAGTCAAGTAAAATTTTGAACATTAAAAGACATTTCTGGATCATCAAAATAAAAATAAAAAAATCTAATTCCACCACTTACATGGAGGTCCATTTTCTGAGCGTCCAACGAGAGCAAAATCTCTGTCTTTGAGGAGCCCAGCCACCTGTCACAGTCACAAATTTTTGCCAGACAGTTAGTAACTTTATCAGAGAAAAGTGCAATTTTATTAGGCAATATTATTTAAATTTAAGATCTGATTTAATATGAAGTGTATGCTTTCAATAACAGAGTAGCCTTACAGGGAAGGGTTCAGCTCCCTCCTGGATCACAAAGCCCTCTATAAGATGAGTGAGAACTTGAGGTTTTACCACGGCCTGGGGAACAGGAGCTCTGTCTTTGTCCCCGACTCTCGACAAGGGCAGAGGTAAAGATAAGGTGGGAGGAGAGGAGAACGCTGTGGCTACAGGGGGAGCTAAAATGAGGATTGAAACAAATGGGGGATTGAATTTTTGACAAGACTTATAGTTGTAATTTGCAGTGACTGATGCTAATAATTTATGATTGATTTGGTGATGATAAAATGACATACCCGAGTCCTTCGTGGGGGCTGGGGATAAGGGAGGAGCTGAATCTTTCATTGGTGCAGAGTCTGAAGATTCTGTCAGCATCTCATTTGGTGCGTCACAGTCAGATTTTCTCTTCAGAGAGCCATTTGGAGGCTTCGTCTGATAAGATGTGGAGGAAAAAAGCAACAGAAAGTGTTAGAAATCTTCCCTAAAAGAATGTCAGCATCACTAAGTGTATCTTTCAGTGGTTGATCTTACCACAGCACTGCTGATGAAGACTGCATTAACATTCCCACAAGTTGTGTTTTCCTGGGCTGGGGTGCTCCGTGCCTGTGCCAGGGCCACAGCCTGTGTGTTTCCTGCTAAGCCCTGCCTGGCTCCCACCAGCTGCACAGGGATGTGGGGAGGGTTGTGCCCCCCAGAGCTTGCCTGGCTGTTGCTAGGTGGTGCTGGAAGAATAGGAGGTGGATGTCTAGGAGGCAGTTGCGCAGGTAAACGTTGTCCCTGAGCTGTCTTGGGCTGAATAGGCACAGGGCCTTTGTCTGCAGTAGTGTTGGCCTGCTGCAGCGGCTGCACCACCAAAGTCTGCGTGTTGACGTTGGCTTTTGGGGCCACTGAGCCGATTGGGTAGCCTTGGGTGGAGGTAGGAACATTTGAGGTGGGCACCAAAATCACGGGGGCAGCAGAGGGGGAGAGAAGGAGCTGGGAGAGAGGGAGTGCTGTAGAGGAGGTGGAGGAAGGAGCTACAGAGGCTGCTGGGGTAACAGTCATTGCAGCCTGGTTTCCAGTTTTTACAGTCATCGTCTTAGGGGTAGACTGCTGAGTGAAGTTAGATTTGGCCATCTGTTGTTGCTGTTGTGGTTGTACTTGCTGCTGCTGAGCGGTTTGGGGGAAAGTTTGCTGCAGCTGACTGAGAGGGAAGCTGGCAGCATCCTTCCTCTCTGGAAGCTCAGACTTGACAGCAACTGCTCTGGGAGTGGAAGCACAGTGCAGGGCGAGGTTCTGCACCTGGGACATGAAAGGAAAGTGGATCGTGGTGAAATGCATTTGAGAGATCAGATCCTGAGGACTGTATGACTTCATATAGCTTAGATTTAAGATTACAAGGAAGTAATGGGACTCAAACCTGATCATTGTCAGACTGGGCACTGGCAGTGGTAGGAGCTACTTCCTGTTGTTGCTGTTGCTGCTGCTGTTGTTGTTGTTGTTGTTGTTGCTGCTGCTGCTGCTGCTGCTGCTGCTGCTGAGGCTGTGGCTGTGTCTGGGCAACTGTTGCTACAGTAGCTGTTGCTGTACCACCAGGCATAAAGATGAGCTGAGAGGCAAGAGGAGCCCTGAGAGAGCGGTTGACCTATGTGAGGAACAGGACAGATCATCAATATTGTGAACATGAACACGTTTTACTTCTCATCTACATTGTATATTTAGTGACATGTCATCAATTTTGGTGATTATTTTCAATTCTTAGCAGCTCTTTAAAATGAGTCCACAGGATCATAAGTACCCAAAGTAACCAAAACATAGAAATTTTTGGAAAACCAAATATACAAGCATTTTCAAGTAATTGCAGGTCAAATTATCATTTCAAAAGAATCTCTGATAGATTAAAACACAACATTCTTTAAAAGGAGATAATTACTAAAAATAGACAGCTCACAAGATTAATTTCAACTCACTCTTAGATACATCTGTCCCTGGCCTGTCGAGTTTCCACTCAGTAACACCGACTGGTTGAGAGTTGGAGTTGTTGCAGAGGTGGCCGGGCCGTGGGGACGGGGGTTAGTCATCGTTCCTCCTGCAGATGTGGTGCTTAAGTTGACCTGGGATGAACAGAACAGAAAATGGCATTTTTGATCAAAACTGTCAACATCTTTCATATGTCTGCTGTGAAAATAATCTCTCCAAAGTGACTGACATAAAAACTTACAGTGGTGGATGCCTGGGACATGCTGTTACTTGGGGTATTGGACTGGCGACTAGCTGCAAGGGTGGCCTGGTTTAAAGAGAGAAATTAAATGAATGATGCACTGCTGACCATATGTTTATAATACCTATATTTTCCTGTCTTTCGGTTACCTGTTGCACAGCGGCCAAGTTATGGAGTTGGGCACTGTTGATCTGCTGCTGCAGCATGAGCTGCTGGAAGTACTGAGCAGCATTTGGCTGCCTTTGTAGTGCTTGGAGAGCCTGAATAAACACAGACACACATTTACTATTTTAAGAATAAACAAAAGCATATATATTCATGTTATCAATCTCAAACATGTCTGCTCATTATTTTATACTCGCAAACTCTCACCTGTACAGCCTGTCTCTCATACAGAGACATGTGGGCTATCTGGGGCGCACGGGAGTTCCCACTTGTCTGAGGGTTTCCATTGGTGGTGCCTGTGTTTTGGTCCTCGCCTGCATCCATGTTTACTGTTCAAAACCCAAATGCACTTGTTAAACAGGGAACTTAGTCACTCTCATTGGTCCAAAACACTATTACCGCTAAACAGGGAGATCAAAGATATTTATATGGAAATCTAATCATTATTATTGCAGCTTAGGTACATAAGAAAATCAACTACTTGTGGACACAGTGGGTTTCAGATGTGTCACAGGCACTGCTAATATAAATGGGGTGATACCTTGAGGGACCTGTAGGGTCCCACTGCGGGATTACTGCCTCAAAGTCTCCAGGACTGGGGTTGTTTTAAATAAACAGAGGTGCCTGAGATTACTTGTATAAAGAGCTAATAAATCACCTTCAGCTACTCTCCTACACAGAGGTGTTACTAGTTCAGAGCTTGGCAGGCGTTACTACCGACATACTTTGGGTCAGTAGTCGTGGCGACCAGGAGCGTTGTGGTATTTTCATTAACAGAGCAGTTGTCAACATGATAGATGGATACGAGAGGAAGAACAACATGGAGGAAAGCTCAAAAACACAGTAAGACACAGGCTAGCCAACTGTGGCTAACTACAATGGACTTTGCTAGTTAGCTCTCCCCAAACACAAGTCTGACACGCTATTATACAGTCATATCAACGCGTGTACCTGGACTAGAAAAAAGTCCGAGTGCAGATGTGTTAGAAGCAAAGTGAAGCTCGGTAATTTGTTGCCAATATTAACGTCTCTGGGATAAAAGAGACACCGTTACTTCACAGGCTAACGGACTAGCAATGCTACCAGGCAGAAATTTAGCATCTATGTGGCTCTCACTGATGCAACAAGTCAGCGTTAAGTGATTTTCGACATGCTCGGGTGTGCGCCTCTCCTTGACTTTTCTCTTCTTTTCACACTTGGATGCAAATAATTTTATATTCCGATCTTGGTTTTACCTGAAAATACCGACAGCCCCTTTCAGGATTTTTGCCTCCAACAAAACCCCGCCCCTCACAGGTCTCTACGTCTTCTTCTGTTCCTCAATAACAGTAGCTGGTCACATCACTGCCGCCCTCTGGACTCAGTCCGCTCCTACATCGTCCTGACCACCAAAACCTCTCCGTTAATCCCCTATCCAACAAGTTGCTGAAACATATGCTGCCTGTCTGGTTCACACCCCACTCCAGTGTGATCTTTAATTCTCTTCCTCATCACTTATCTTTGCATGTCCTCCCTCCCAGGGCCTGGTTTATGAGCCACTGATAACTGAACCTGGAAAAACTTATTTTGTCCAATCCATACCTGTATCAGGTGTATGGTCAACAACAGTGCTCAACCTCATCAAAGAAGATCTTAATCATAGTTTATTTTAAAATTCATACATATGAAATATAAAATGTATTGCACACGTTTTTCTTTCTTTTTTTTCAAACACGTTTGTCTTTTACATCCATTAAGTCTCTGATGCTGACTACACTTTGTTGTACTACAAATGATAAATTAACCAGAAGCTAGTTTCTTATTTTATTTTTTTTAATGCAATCAGAAAACCAACGAAAAGTTGTGTGATTTGAAATCACCCTTGAAACAAACAGGCAATTACATCAGTCTGAAGGCTTTTCAGTTCACTACAACCACAGGTGTAACCATTTCATCCGGGTCATAATTCGCAAAGAAATGTAATACAATAATAAAGACAAAAAAGGCAAATGACAGAAAAAAGAAATTAAGTGCTCACACTGAAAGTAACATAGTTCACTTCTCGTACATCATTTTTCCGTCAAATTCAAAACGCCTGCTTTAGTCCTTAGCAGCAGTAATAATTAGAGTAGATTTCTGTAAAAAATATTACCTCAGAACTATAACATTTTTACAGCCATATTATATTGATACAAGAGAATTATACAAGTGTTTTTGTTGCTACTCTATGTATCTTGCTGAAGAAGCAATATGTCAGGCACAAAGCAGCCTGAGTATTTGGTCAAACATGAGTCTATAGACTGTAGGGTTGCAGTGTATACTTAGCAGTGTATCTGGAATTCAGGTCCATTTTATTCAATGAAAAATACATATTCTATGTATAACAGACTCATCAAAACCATCAGTTATGAATAGCAGGATTCATATGTGAATTTCTTAGAATTTCCCTCTGCTGGATAGTCACATTAAGAAAGTAGGTTTAGCTCAGGAATTCAACAGCACTCTTGAAGATGGTCAAACTCAGGAAGCTGACAATACTAAACCGTTTCAGGGGGACATCAGCATTGATGTAGAGGCTTTGCCCTACATTGTGGGGAAAAAGGAAATGGCAAACTTAACATCAAACTACATGGTACATGGTTTTTGCACTGATTGCTATTTGAGTAGCAATACTGTAAAACGAGTCAGTAAAATCCAGCTTTCACATTCTAATAATCTATACTTTCAAAACAAAACACAAACTTAATTAAAGCCAGATTAGACAAGCTAAAGCACTCGTGCGTTGAGTAACCTGCAACTGTCAGTGCACAACCAGGACCCATGGAAGAACAGCTTGCTGCAACCTGCACATGTCAAACAACACCAATAATTAGCCAAGCAGGAAAAAAGATAAGCATATCATTAAGTTCAGATCATGTAGAAATCCAACTTGTTAACGTCTGCCTTTTGAGTCAGATTTCCACGGAAGAAGAGTTATTCTTTATTGTCACTTTACAATCTTGAATGAATTTATCTGACATCAATGAAATGCATGGTTTAGAGAGGACAGGTCTGTGAGTAACATGTCCTCTTAAGTAACAAGCAGATCATCAATAGTTACCCTAGGCACAAGTCTGGAGTCCACACTAATCATGTGTGAGGAGGTCCTGACCTAAACCAGCAAACAAAAACAGACTTGTGTCTAGCAGCAATTTCGTCTAACCTGTGAAAGAGTAAACTGTGTCACACAGTGAAAAAAATCTGTCCCATTCTGTTGGATCACATTGGTAGTAAGTGGTCGTCTCTCTCTTCTGGCTCTTCGGCCAAAGCGTCCGAGGGCACCCCCCTGTAAGCTGGGGATTCGTCTCGCTTTCTGGAGCGGCACACCAAGTCACATCCATCCTGTGAGGAGGAGGGGAAGGTTCTTGTAAATTTAAAAGAAAACAGAAACACATGATTGAGAACTTTTAATAATGTTTGTATAAAGTGGATCAGGCTTACTGCTGTCAGGTTGCCAACCTCCGTCCAGAAGGTATAATTAGGGATCTGGTCCATCCCTTTGGCTCCAACAATCAACCGTTGGTAGAGGAAACCTGCGATTAAGTAAACAGCCACAAGACTGGCCCCACTGGAAGAAGAGAAAACCTATGATAGGCATCATTTCATGCAACAGCACTGGGGATTTCTGTGTCATTTTGCAGTGTCTTTACGCACATGATGAGTAATATGGAGCCGGTGCTGAGCTTGGACTCAATGGCCGGGCACACCGCACTGGAGTCCAGCTCGAACAAGTAGAAACATTGCTCTGTCCTATTTCTGTCCTCCAGAATCACCTCCAGCTCGCCCTGGGAGTGAGACCGAGGGAGACAAAGGTAAGAAAAAGGTGACACGCATTTGGAAAAGGAAATGGGGTGCAAGACTTGCATGACATTCAGGGGAAGCATGATGTAATGAGACGTGCAGCCCCTTTATTTATTTCAAAGAACCTTGCCTGAAGCAAAGTGCCAATACCGATAAAATCCTTTGTTTTTAATGCTGTGCTTTTTTTGAACTGAATGCTCAGTAGTGTTGTTTCTCAAATATGACGATGATCTTAAGGCCATTTGTATTTCTTTTACCATGTCTGTCTTCCTGTCACAAGAGATCATCACAATGGCTTTCCTCTTTTCCATGGAACAGTGTTCTTTATATGCGTCACCGTTTCCATACATCAACATCACCCAGTCACCTGGAAAAAGAAAGAAAAAAACAGATATAATATCGAACTAAAGCACTCAGCTCTCATCTAATGATGACTCTTATAGTTTGTCTTGAAATATATTTCTGCAACCTAGGCTGCCACTTTCAGATTGGTTAGTAAATCTGTCTCATCATGCAAAAGTATCATGTGACACACCAAAACAGATAAAATTTTTGTATTCTGCTGACACTTACTTCCTCCAATGGCTTGTGTTGCACTGTACATGCCAATCACAGTTGGTTTCTTTTCCTTATCTTTATTGTCCATTTGAATAACTCCGGCCCCTGGAACACCCCCTGCATCCCCACACACCTGGAATATATAGGTGTAACTGTCGTCTTTCACTGTAATGCTGTCAACATGAGAACAAGTATACGTGTAAGAAAGATACATAATGTGCGAGACAGAGTCAACACTGAATGACAAAGGACTGTCTGACAAAATCGTACGGCTGGAGTACACACTCATATGTGCTGATTTTCAGTAGATAACAGGCAATCCAAAATCAATGTGCCATGTTGTGGACACCGAGTATGCAGATACACAACTGACTCATGCCTTACTTCTTATTGATGAGTGGCTCTAGTCGCTTGAGGGCATTCTGTTCTAATGAAGACTTAATGCCCAGTGTACATCTATCGATGCCATCAGTGGCCGACGCTCCACTCCCACAGAGGACCAGCAGAACTGCCAGGGTCCACAACACGAAGGACCTGACACTGGGACCTCTGAACACCTGGAACAGATTTTACAAGAAAAATAAGTTATTGACAAACTTTATTTTTTAAAAGACAGAACCTTATCACCAACTAAGAAATTCTCAAATATAACTACGTACTTTCCATTCATATAACTATACCATAGTATATGTGATTGACTAACAAAAGATTGATGAGAAATTATTTAATATTAGGTTGTTATATTAGGTTAGTCAGTCAATAATGGAAAAGTATCTGTTGATTTTAACTTAACAATTGTGATAATTTGCTGCTTTTCTTTGTCAATGTGATGTTGTCAAAGAACAAAACACACAATTTGAATATGCCTCACAGAAACTATAATGTAATGTTTCTTCTAGTTTTAGAAAAATAATAACTGACTTATCAGTCAACTGAGAAAATAGTATAAATCACACAGGGAAGTAATTGCTAATAGCCATAATGCTTCTATTGAAGTTCTTGGTTTGTGAGGTATTTTATCTGCTGAGTCAGCTAGATGCATGCTGTCTGGTTATTTAATCCATGAATAGTTATTATTAATTTCCCATATCTTTGATATACACCAAGAGTTATGATTGATCATAGTTTTATCTGTTTCTTTCACTTACAATTTTTTCAATCATTCAAAATTAGATTGCAGGAGGTAGTGCTGCAACTAAACATATTATTTTCCATTTATTCCACATTACTACCAGTCTTCACCATTGAACCTATGAATGATGGCATTTTCATATAATAACTACATGAACCATAAGTAGTCAGAATACAGCTCTGTCACTGACCACGAGCATTGAGTTTAACACTTCCTGATTTCTTAAGGGAGAATAGCAGCTTAATAATAATAAAAAATAATAAAAACTTCAGTGTATTCTGCAATATCTTTGAACACAGCAAATAAAATACGATTCCTATAAACTGATAATGATTTTAAAAAAAGGAAAATGAAGTTTAACATATGTTTATGTAAAACGTCTGTTCCTCTCAGCACGAGGCAGTAAGTTTTCCTGAAGAGACGCAGTCAGTGAAAAACAAAAGAAGCTGAACAGAGTTAAACTTTTAGCTTCACCGTGCTCTCACCTACCTTCATGACTCCTGCTACTGTGGACAAGAAGTGAGGTGAGCTTCTTTATCAGTTACTGCTTTTCATAAAGGCTGACGGATGTTTAAAAATGCAGCCAGGTGATGATGTAGTGAGCTTCCTCACGCTAACGTCGCTTCCTGGTTCACATCAATGGCAACAAAGCTTCTTGTTTTGTTGAGCAGATGAAATAAAGTGAGTCTGAATGAAGTCGGGAGTTTTAAATGCAAACGTCGTCAGCTGCACGTTGAGTCTGTCCCGTATATTAAACGCACTTTCCCTCTACAAATGTTGGAGGTGGACACTCAGGAGGCTAACAGGCTACACACAGCAGCGGAGTGCGGAAGTGAAACTAAACACAACACGTTAACGCGCGCGCATGTGACCGTCCATAAGAAGTGCGGCCAATGAGCTGCAGCTGAACCCGCGCGCCAGTGTCAGCTGACCTGAGAGCTGCCCAATTTAGTGTTAGTGCAAGGATGCCAAGAAACTCTTCGTTGTGCTTCAGCGCTTCACAGCCCAGAAGGCTGCGTGAGTCGCTCCACAGAGGTATGCACGTGTCTCATTACTTGACACGCTGTTTAACCCCACACCAAGTCCCCGGTCCCCTTGGATCAAATATTAGAAGGATATTTTTTGGAAATCTAAATATCAAACAAATTGCCTTAATTTTACAGAACTGGTGATACCGTATTATAGCACATGCGGAAACAACAGCCTGCAATAATTATCAGGATATTTCACACTACACATTTGAACCTCTTGGTGGCGCTAGAGGAAAGGCCAGGGGCTCAGCGTGGACAGGAGGATTCATCATATCCTTCTATCAAGTGTTTAGATATTTCAGTCCGGACCAAAGTGGTAGACCGATTGACCGAATGATGTTGCCATCCAGATTTTACATGTTAACTTCGTATCATTATATTCATATACATCTCTTTCTTTCCTTTTAAATAAAAACTAAAAGGCTACATTAACAAAACAAAGTCTATAATAAATCACCAACCCTGTGCAACATCCTCCTACATACATCCTACCTTTATTGTTTTTAGAGGGGTGGTACAAGCTAGCAGAGCCACAAACTATACAAAAGAGGTATCTACCATAATTTTACAAAAGATGGGTAAGCATATTATATTATTGTAAGTATTTATTCTATTGGGTTGTTGGTAATGATGTCACATAGTCACACATGAACTCTTCCACTCGTTTTACAGCAAAGGCTACAAAGGAAATTGTACTTAACTGTGTAATCCTCGTCATTACACAATCAGGTTGGGTTGTGATTTAATTTCCTCCCTCATGTCAACTAAACCAAACTAAAACCACTGCCTCCAAAATGACCATTAAATTGATTCAATTTAATTGACTGCCTCTATAAAACACATCTCTACCATAGCAAAGCATTTACAATCTTCATGGAAGTAGGATTTATGGTGAGGCTGTTGAGTTACTCTGCGTTAGTTTTATTTATTTTACCTGGCAGCTGTTACAGCTGAGTGTATTTTGTCACTGAAATTGTGTGATAAAATGCATTCTGCACAGTCAAATGATGGTGCTACAGTAGAGGCATGTGCTACCATGTTCTTCAAGTGTTTTGTTTTATACATGTTTAAAATGTTTTGCTTTGGTAACAATTAAATGGTTGTAAGTTACAAATATTATGATCCATAAAAATCTTAATGCTTTGATTATAAAAGTACATTGGTGAAGCGGCTTATCAGTGCGATGTTGCATTTTAAGTTCCTCAGTCACAAGAGCGTTTGCTTTCTCATCTGTTTCACATGCTTGACAGTTTTTAAATACAAGACAACCTTTAACCTGGTTACAGTTTGATCAGACTAATTTGCCTGAGACAGTGCCCCATTCTTCTAATCTTAATGTAATCTGCATATTCCCACAGTCACATAGTAGCATAGTATGATGTGGTGTAAGTGAAGCTACCTTAGCATCTGGTAATATTTCTCTATGAACCAACTCTTGAAGAAGACATTCATGAGAAGCCACTGTTGTTAGCTTCTCAGTCTTAACTATCTTAAATTCCTGATTTTACTGGAAGAGAAAGACCCATACAGAGCTCAATTAGCATTTTTTCAATTTCTTTTGTTGACAGCTGCAACAGCATTGTTTTGCAACTCCCCGCTTGGTGCACATAAAGGAAATGAGCAACACGTTTAAAGAAATTTCTAAATTTTCCAAACGATTAGATCATTCCCAATGTGACCATGGGTTGGCTAAAGCCCCAGCAGAGGAAAAGTTAATGGATGTGTAAGTCATTTTTGAGGTGTTGATTCATCTGCACCCCACCCTGGAGCCCCATTTTCCAACAATCACTGGACTCCTGCATCAAACTTATGAAAAGATCTCTATATTATATCTCCATACAGTCAATACTGATATAACCCTGCCCAGTGGAAAACAATGACTATAGACCAGTGGCTTTAATCTCCTTCATTCCAAAATGCTGTGAAAAGCTTGTTTTGTCTGAGACCATCTAGGATGTAATCTCAGTTTCAGATCGATTTCATTGTGCTTTCAGCAGAAAGTCATAGGTTAAACGTTCCAGCTGCTGGCCTGAGAGTGCTGTCATTGGTCTTATCTAGTTCTCAGCAAGCCAGTGAACAAATGTGTTCTTCCCCACCATGTTAAAATATTCCATTACATAATGAGCAGTCATATACGCTCAGACTGAAGTTCACTATAGGCCTGATGACAACTGATGCCCTTACCACAAAGTACATGACCATAAAAGTTATTCCTGAAACACTGAACATTTTTACCATGAGGAAGGTTTTATTGCTTTTATTGTTTTATTAGCCTCCATTAGTTTTGCTTATGTTTCTAAGAAACTGGCAAATGAGATGGAAAAAATGTAAAATAATCTGAGATGTTAAGGCCTTCACCAAATCCAAATAAGGTACAAGTGATAAAGAACCTACAAGAAAGCAACAAATTGGGTTAATAAGTAGGCAGGTGATTATTGTTAGTTGTCACTGTTAGTCGTCACTCCTCGCCTTTGAATCTCAGGTGACCTCAATCGTCAATCAACATAGTAAAGCTCTCATTGTCAAAGTAATCATTCACAGGTCAGCACTGCAGTGCCCCTCCCATGGTTTCCTCCTCTGTGATTGCTTAATCTTGGTTCTTTTGCAGTTTGTATTTCCCTGTCTTTCCCCTCTTTACAACCTCTCAAGGGAATGTAGAGAAGTTTTTAAAGGCCACTGTGAGCTCTCCTCCAGTGTGTGCTCTCAATCTTCACTCTCTCTCCCCTCCCCCACTCAGCTCAGCTCTTACCTTACCTGGCTGTGTGTTGTTGCTCAGACACACCCGGCTACTCTCTGTCAACCAATCGCTGCTCCAAGAAAGACACACCAAGGAGGTGTACTTCCTGTGTTTTCGCGAGAGAAGAATGGGGCAGGAGACAGGAGAGAGTGGTGTAATTTTATTTTGCCAAAGGGGGTCCACACAGGCGTTCCTGACGACGGTAGAGGGGAGGGAAATGGACTGAAGTACTGGGCAGACTCGGGAGACTTGTGTTTGATTTATGGGAGATCTCCTTGTTCAGCAACAGCGACTGAGAGGACAAGACTGAGAGGACAAGACTGAGAGGACAAGACTGGGAGAAGGAGGAGGGGAAAGATAAGTGTCAATCTGTTGAGACTTGTTTGAGAATTTCAGGGAGGAGGGGAGGTAGAGAGAGACTGAGAGAGGCAGCAAGAGGGAAAAGCGAGGGGAGCTCCGGCATAAACATTCAGGTTGTCACAAGAGTCAAAGTAGTGAGAGAAAAAGAAAATAGGCATTTCAGGTTTATTTGAGAAAAAAAAGGAAGCTGTGTCTTAGACAGCGTGAATACATGGAATGAATTCTTATGTGTTGTGCAACCCCATGCTTTTGAGCTGAGCTAGACTGGAGGCAGGAAGAAGGGGGGGACTGGATCTCCCCAGGATACTACGTTCAGGTGAGTTGCTTTACTATTTTTTTTCCCCGGATCAGACGAATGATTCTGTAGGCTGTTACTGGTTAGAGCACAGTTAGATCAGCTTTAGCTGTGGTTTACATGTTAAATGCCGTGCCTATGTGTCACAGGCCCTTCCTTTCTGAAAGACTACTGTTGGTATGCTGTGCTTTGCAGGTCTGTGCTGCATTCTTAGATAACTGTAAGAGGGTGTCACCTTTTTCTCTAACCTTCTCTCTACTCCACAGAAAAGTTTCTCGATTTAGCCTGAAACAATCATATGGCTTTTGGCCTGGAATTACAGCTGTGGCCATTTGGTGTGTGGAGGGAGACAACTCAAATCAAAACAACAGAGTGAAAACTCAGCTGAATTGTTGCAGGAGACCTAACTTTTCATTAGCAGCAGTAACATTACTGCTATATACAGTAGTTGGTTAGACAATTCATTTTAATCTCTGTGAAATGAACTAAACATGCAAATTTGTGGAGCCTCTTGATTTTGGTTTATATCACCTGTGTTTACTGATTTGTTCCTGAAAATGGCTTGAATGTTGCTGCCTCATTTCTAAACTAATGACTGTTCCTGTCTTCTAGGTTCTTCATATTATGCTACTATGGGGACCAAAAGGCCCAGCTGCACCCTCTTTGACACTTTATCTAACATAAACACCTCTGACCGCAAGCTTCACCCAGGTGGAAAAATCTCCCGGGATCCAAGTCCCAGGCCAGCGATGACTGCCCAGTCGGAGAGAGAGAGAGACAGCACACGAGAGGAAGACTGGAGGAGGGAAAGAGAAATGGACAAAATGAAAGACAAGGCAAGATACAAAGATATAGACCCACGGGAGAAACACTATGACAGAGCTTCTGCACCCAGGATGAGAGAAGGAGACCGAGAGTGGAGGGAGAGACAGAGGAGGCAGGAGGACGACAGAAGCAGAAACGGGCGCCCACTGTCGACTGCAGAGAGGGAAGCTGACAGAGAGGTGGAGAGGGGGATGAGGAAAGGTGATACTTTTCCCAGGATGAGAAAAAGCACCCCAGAACGTGGCAGAAGAATGATGCCCTCCAATGAGATGGGTGAAGAAAAGGGAGAAAGGAGGCAAAGAGATAGGCCAAGGCGAACAGAATCAGCTGACTGGGAGAGAGAAAGAGAGAAGGCACAGCAGAGAGAGAGGTACAGAGAGATGGAAAGGGCAAAGGAAGAGGGGAAAAGGGGAGGACGACTGGTAGAAGATGAGAAATCACGACAGAGGGAGAGATATCAGGGGTCGGATGCTTTTCAAGACAGGGGCAGAGAAGTGGGTGATTCATGGGATAGAAGGGAAAAAGATGCAACAAGAAAAAGAGAAAAGTTAAGGCCCAACATGGGAGAGAGGGAGGCCAGGATGCCATCTCCACAGAGGAGAAGAGACAGAGACACCTACTCAGATAGAAAGGAGAGGGGAGAGGCACCGAGGAGAGAGGGAAAGAGAGACACCAGAAGTGAAGGAGACAGTGATGAGAGAGAGTTTAGGAAGGAACGAGCGAGGGTCAGAGAGAGGGAGGAGTTGACATATCAACACAGCAGAAGCGAGGGGGACGACATGGGCAGAAGAACAAGGGAGAGAGATCAAAACAGGCAGGAGTACAGGGTAGAGGACAGGCAGAGATACAGGGACAGAGAACGAGAAGTGGACAGATTCAGGAGGAGGGGAGTGGAGAAAGATAGGGAGAGGCCCAGAGAGGATGACAGGAGAGCAGGGAGGGAGGCAGAGAGGGAGGGAGAGAGATGCAGGCAAAGTGGGAGAGACTTAAAAGATGACAAAGCGTGGTCAAATGACAGGAGAGAGGGTGACAGATACAGAGAGTACGAGCAGAGGACAGACAGGGAGAGAAAGGAGAGAGAGGCCGACCCTAGGTGGGATGGTACAACAGGCAGAAGCAGCCAATCCCAGAACAAGATGGCTCCTAGGGTGCCGCCACGAGCCCAGAGCAGTGGAGAGTGGAGCAGTGACATGGACAGTGAGACGAGATACAGAAGCAGAGGCAGGGACAGTTTTGAAGAGAGGGAATCCGGGAGAGACAGCACCACCGAGAGCGAAAGAGATGTGGAAGAACAGAGGGATAGAGAGAGAGCGGCTGAAAGAAGGCAAAAGGGGCAAAAGAGAAGTGACAGACAAGAGAGAGATAGAGGACAAGTGGCAGGCAGCATGCCAGAGCAGAGAAGGATGTGGTTAGAGCCGCAGAGGGGTAAGAATAGTAAAGACGAATTTGTAGACAGAGAGAGAGAGACAAGACGGAAAGAGAGGAGGAGAGAGGAAGAGAGGAGTGCAGAGTCACAGGCTGAGTGGGAAAGAGAGGGGCAGCCAGCAAAAGAGGAACCAGACAAGGAGTACTTGAACCAAAGTGGTGACAGACGAGGACATACAGGGAGAAGTGAGTACAGGGAATATAGAGAGAGGGAGACGGAGGGTGTAAGCGTAGATGAAGAAGAAGTTTGGAGAGAGACAGATAAGAGAGGGAGGGAACTTCTGTCTTACAGCAACACTGGGATAGAAAGAAGCCGGCAGAGGGATGCAGAGGGAGAGAGCATGACAGACAATACAGAGGAGAGTGATAGAGAGGAAGAGGGTGGGCTCGATTATGTTGCCTGCTCTGGGAAAGGAGGAAGTGTGTCAGGGTGGAAGCAAGACAGAGACAGCATGCTGTCAACAGAGGGCAGCTTCGTGACTGTGTCCAGCAGCGGGGACGAGCCTGATGAAAGAAACATAGAGGAGGATGATGAGTTTGAGGACTGTCAGGAGTTCTGGGAAGGTAGAGACGCACCTGACCGCTCCTCACCTGTCGGCTTCAAGGGGTGTGAGGGAGGTGAGGAGAGGAGAGACGAGGAATGGACAGCGGACAAGGAGGAGATGGTTAATGAGGAGGAACAGGAGAAGGAAAAGGGTTACGTCTTCTACGTGGTTGGACAAACTTTGCCCCGGTCAAAACCCAATGATCTGTCACCATCACATGTTGATCAGATACGACGTGTGAAAAAAGGAGACGCAAATGTAGAAAGATGTCAACAGTCCAGCGATGATGTCACACAGCGACCTCAGGATGACCTGCATACAACTCTTAGTAGAAATGATGAAGTTGCGGTCACAGACAAGCAGAACTCACGAGGCAAAAGCGAGCGTGACACACCAAGGGAGGACAGTCTCACCACAGGAGAAACAGCTGAAGTCAGATACAGAGCGTCTTCTGAGCACAAAGACACAGAGACCGGAGAGAGAATGAGAAGCAAAGTGGAGCATCCGTACGACGAAATAGGACCAATCAAAAGAGACAGTCAGACTGAAAGACTCCTCTTGGAGTGGAGAGAGAAAAACAAAGAACTGGAGCAACCTTCTTCGGTCCCGAGGAATCCCTATGCTGTTTGCTCTCCGGCTGACTTGGAAAAAATTAAACCCATTTTGGAGGGGATAAACACTGGAGCAATGAGTCCAGAGGAGGTGGAGGCCATTCGAATCCGCCTGAGCGGGGCATGGAGCATGTCCGAGGAGCCCAAGCGGCATTCCCAAGCCCCCCACCTCAAATGGGCCAAAGATGTGGTCCGTGAGATCCTGGGACGCTCAGAGGACCACGATGCAGATGAGCCAAACTCAGAGGAACAAGGAGACCTCCCATCTGAGATGATGATCCAGTATGAGCAGGAGCAGGAGGAGGTCTCAGAGGGGACTGGTGTTATGTTGACAAGCGACGAACAGCACTCTGAGCCAGAGCTGGAGGACGAAGAGCCACTGGCTGTGGTGGGACTGAGAGGTATGGGACAGAACCAAGCCGACATGCATGCTGACCAGTGCGCAGCTATGCATGGTGACACATCCACACACACTCATGCTGACACACCGTTAGACACAGAAGGGCAGGAGGCGCATAATATGGACAAAGAGATGCAGCCTCCTCATCACATGTACTTAGAAAAGGCGGATGCTGAGATTAGAGTTTCTGAAAAGGGAAGCAATGAGATCATGCTGTCAGAAAGAGAAAAAGAAGTAAGCGGACAGAAAGAAGTGGAGATGTATTTATCTGTGAGCAACACCCTGTACAAGCCAAGCAGCTGCCCCATTCTTAATTATGAATCTGATACACCCTCCAGAGAGGGGGAGAGCCAGGAGGAGGAAGAAAGAGTGGGTGAGAGTGAAGAGGAGATGCAGGGAGGGGAGCCTGGTGAGAGGGATGCTGCAGTGGAAGTGGGAAGAGTGGGAGAAGAGGGAGAAGAAATTGAAGTGGACAGGAGAAAGGGAGAGGAAGTGGCAGAGAGGCCGGTAGGCAGAGGGACTGTGTCGAGCACCTGCAGTTTCCGAGATTTGGGTCCTGAGGCTCGAATGCGAAGGAGGGGGATCCGTAAAACCACTGAAAGAAGAAGAGGAGGTGAAGAGCTTGTAGAAGTGGAAGACGAGGAAGGTGTGGCAGGGGATCGCAGAACCAGAATATTCTCGACAACAGGTAAAACAGATGATTGAGGAAGGAAACACTGGTTATCTGGTAAAATCAGTCACAGCGTTTCTGGTTTACAGTGACCTACCTCTTCTTTCACTTGTGGTTTTAATTCCCACACATCATGTCGTTATTGTTGTAGTTGTTAAATGACGCACGTAATCAGTGTGTTTCTCTTGATTACTACTCTCCCTCTCTGGTTTTACATCTTACATCATTTTGTTGTAACATCAATCATAAATCTGACCCAGAAATCTGGCTGTAATCACCAGTGTGCAGATGTCAACACATTTCACCGTCCTTAAAGTGGAACCTGCGTCATGGGTGTTGTGGTTACAGGTAGTGGGTGGGGAGACATAGAGGTGGAGGAAGGCTGAGCTAAAAGGCTCGAGTTGATCCTGATCTGAGACATAACATAAGAAGCACACTAATCATCAGGCCACCAAGTTAACTAACGGATATTATTTTATTTATTTATTTTATATTTATTTGTTTACATTTATTTGGATGCAATGCTGCTGTACGACGTTTCGACGAATGGATACTTTTTTATTTCAGATGATGAGGATGATCGCAGCAAAAGCTGGGGAGAAGTGGAGCTGAGGTGAGTGCAGCAGGCGCATGGATTATATTGTGATGAATGTTGAATCTCTGAACTCCTGTCACACATTGAAATATGGACTGAAGTTCCCTGATTTTTAAAACTGTGCTTCAATGCTTTATTTCTTTAATGTTAACAAGGTTAAGGATTTTTTAAATCACTGCTTTTTCACATTCAATGCAAATGTATCACTGTGAAAACAAAAACAGATTGACAGCTACTCAGTAAACAACCTTCCTGGATTTAAATGAACTGTTGTTGCGACTCTGTCTTTGTACTATAGGAATGTTTTGGACACGATTGAAAGACGGAAAAGGAATTCAAGGTTTTTCAGTGAGTATCTCTGTTCCCTTTTTCTTTTTGCTTTATCCAGGTCATCCACTTTAAAAGTTATTATTATTTTTTTTTATATCCTCATCTTCATTCATGTCTATTTTCCAAATGTATTGCACGCTGCATTTGAGTTCTTGTACAATTTAATTTAGATGTTTGTTGTTGGTTTTTTGTTTTTAAATCTTGTTCAGTCTGGTTTTATTGTAAATAGGCTATTAAGACTGATTAGGAGGAAGAGCTGTGTAGGCAACTGTGACGTACCTTCAGATCATATCTTCTTTGACTAAGGCCAGGAAAAATATGACGTGGTTTGGCATTTCCCTTTAATGTGTGTGATTCATCAGAGCTCACTTCCCTCGCTGTTTATCTCTTACTCAATACATGTCTGTTTAATTTAAACAAAAAACACAACAGAAAGGAAAACTACATGTGCTTTTGCACCATTTAATAATGTTCTTTTTAAACAACCCAAAATGGCACCAGCTCTCAGAACCTATGATTCACATGGATATTGCGAGACATGGGGCAGGCCTGCGTGTGTGCTGTGTAAGTGTGTGTCTGTGGAAGGCGCAGACAGGTTTCTGCAAGCATTCATATCTCCTAACTTGAGGGAAAAACAGCTGCTGGTGTGACTTTGCATTCCGTCAAGTACGTGTAAAAGGAATGTCAAATGCAAACAAGTCGTCTTGGCTAACGCTGTTCCTGTCTCTGTCTATCTTCTTTCCTTTGCTTCCTGTATTTTTCAACCTCCTTTTACTCTTTCTCCCTCTTCTCTGGTGTTCTTTGTCTGATTCACTTCCTTTCCTTCTCCCAGATGCTGCCCAGCTCTACCAGCAGTACAGTGAGGCCGCACAGAACTTCGAGATCCTCCGGCAGTCTCGCTCCGACGTGCTGTCCGTGTGCGAGGGCAACACCTCCTCTCCTGCTCCCTCGCCTCCCCCTGCCCGCAGACCTCTACCTCCCATACCTCCCATCCCACACCCCCACTCCCTGGGCCACACAGGCTCTATAACCAGCGTCAAAAGCTTGCCTCTTCCTGAGCCCCCCAAGATCGAAGGCAGGCCGGTCTCTCCACGTCTATCCGTCTCACTCACGCAATCGTCCACACTGTGGCGGGACCTGCCGGGGGTCAGGAACAGTGGTGAACTGGAGGAGCTCACAGAGGATGAGAGGCGACTACAGGAGGTATCACACTGTCTTACTGCATATATGAGGCTCTAGTGACCGTTTGCTGGCATGAAATTCCTCATAGAGTCTGTGCAAGGAATCCCTCTGATTTTCATCAAGGCAGGAATGTTGTGCAAGGAAATTTCCAGTGAATACAACTGGTCCAAACGATCACTGGATTAATGAAGTTCAGGAGAATCCCTTAGGCATTAACCACACATGACAGTTGTTTTCCTTTCTTTGAAGCTTTACTTCCTGTCCCAGCTTTTCAATAGATTTGAATCTTGAATAAGTTGAAGATTTTATTTGGAATAAAATCACTTACATGTTCCTTGTTCACTGCAAAAAAGATTAAATAATGAAGGTTCATTTGATTTTCTGAGAAGTTAGTGGCACAACGTCTCTACATTGATGAAATTCAGGAGAGTCCTTTGTGATCTTTCACTTTCCCCACAGCTCCCATCATTTCTATGAAATCCATTATTTGAGGCATTTAAAGAACATTTCAGCTGTCATAGTTTTAGTGATTCACCTTCTTGTTTACCATTCTCAAGTGATCCCACTACTTTGGGTGTCGTTTCTCAATAGTAGCTGCTCTACTGTTTCATTTGCAGTTGACTTTTGGGAAATTGTATGACTGCCATGAATCAGCTTCTTGGTACTGTTATTACTTCACACTTGAGACGACTCAAATCACTCAGACTTGCCTTATCCCAGAAAAACCCTCCACTCAATCAAGTTTTTTATTGGCAGAGGAAAATCCTTTGTAAGTAGACGTGATTTCATAAGTGCGCTGTGATCTTTGCGTTCTGTACGTGTTTACCTGTGAACTATACGGGTGTCTGACCTGAAGCACTTCCAGTCATTGTGAAATCGCACGCCTCCTGTTAGTCATATCCTTGTCAAAGTGCCCTGGCTTCTTGAGAAAAGACAACTCCTTGCACACTAGTTAAACTGTCTTTCTGTTTCTCAATATTTCTAATGTTGTTTCTCTCTCGTGTTTTTTTTTTTTTTAGGTGAGATTTGAAGTGCTGACCTCAGAAGCCTCCTACTGCCGGAGTTTGGACATTGTTGTTGAGCACTTTGTTAAATCAAAACAGCTGGGGTCACTGCTGACCACCCAGGACAGAAACTGGCTGTTTTCCCGGCTGGCCGATGTCCGTGCAATCAGCCACAGGTCAGAAATATTACACTACTTACTTACTTGAGCGTTTGGATGTAGCATGTGTAAGGTTTGGTTGCCACTGGCCCAATAAATACTACAAACTGTACTGAATCAGTACAGCATGCAGTGTCCAAACAGGTTATGACCTCAGATTGATGTGAATAACAATCTGGAGCTTCTCATCTTTATAAACAAGTTTGAATAAGTTTCTGTTTATGTAATTGTAGGTTATAAGCAAATGTTGGATTATGTATGGGGGATGGTCCATCATTTCTTCACATTAAAGGTGGCAGCCGTACTCTCAGGCATCCTGAGAGCAGGAGTCCTGCTCAAACGTGTTACATGTGCTGTGTTCAGCATTTTAACTGCTGTTTGTGGTTTTTGTTTCAGCTTCTTGTCAAAGCTGGAGGAGCGGGTGGAGTCAGACATCGTGCATTTCACTGTGTGTGATATCATCGCTCGGCACTGCCAGCGCTTCAAAATGGTTTATGTACCCTACCTCACCAACCAGTCCTATCAGGATGCCACCTACCAGAGACTCATGTAAGCCTTTCAGTCAAGTTTTTATCTTTTCTGTTTGAGGCTTATTAATGGGTCCAGTGAGAACCACAGCAGTACCATGTTCTCTCTCTCTTTTTCTATGCACTGAAATACTCTTCTCTTTCAGGAATGAAAATCCTGGGTTCAAGCGGATTGTGGAGAAATTAGAGAGGAGTCCTGTTTGTCAGAGACTTCCTCTTCGTTCCTTCCTTGTCCTTCCTTTCCAAAGGATCACGAGAATAAAGCTGCTGGTCCAGGTGTGTGTGTGTGTTTATTTGCCTGCAGGCTCTCTAAAATGGCGAAGGTTGACAGTATGTTCAGTTCTGTATCTTTTATCCAATCCTGACACACACACACTGTTTCTCTCCAGAACATTGTGAAGAGAACGACTCCAGGGACTGCAGAGGCAACGCAGGCCATCAAAGCATTGAAACTTCTGGAGAAGGTACAGTGGTTGACCTCTCCGTCAAATAGTAATGTTTGAATTTTGCTGCAAAATATCCTGATTGTGTTGGATGCCTTGATGATTTGATTCCTTTATTTCTCCCTCAGCTGATTCAAGAGAGTAATGACAGCATTTCTCAGATGAAAAACATCGAGTCCCTGGTCTCTCTTAGTGCGAGGGTGGACTTTGAGTGCAGGGTAAGTAATGACTGCTTGGAGTAAAGAGAGAAAAATCAGTTGTGATGATAAATGTTGGCCTTATTAAAAATGAACAAAATAGCATACCAATGTTTTTTATTGCACGTGAGGAATTTATCTGTCATATAATCATTTAATACATCATGACAATGAGTTCAACAATAGAGTAATTTCCAGCACTAATTAGTTCCTGGGTGTTTTTAGTAATATGAGTTAACTCAAGAGTCACTTACCAGCTTGTTAAAGAGCTTTTGACCCTGTCAGGGTCTTCATCAGCAGATGGAGTCAACTCAGCCGTCATGGAGATGGCTCCATCACCTGACCTACAGTCATGTGATGGTCGGTGATCATATACATGACCCATTTAGGCTACAACTGGTCATGAGATGTAGTTGAAAGGTCCAGAAAAACTTAGTGAGTGGAGTGTGGGTTAAGATCATTAGTTAAACTCTTTGCTAAATAATGAGCTTTTACACTGAGAATAAATGACATGCTCACATTGGTTGTCTTTTGTGTGTTACAGACTCTCCCTTTGATCAGTCAGTCTCGGAGGTTGGTGCGAGAAGGAGCGGTCACTGAGCTGATGGATTTCTCTCTAAAAGACACAGAAAGGAGCGTTTACCTGCACCTATTCAATGACTACTTGCTAGTTTCACTACAAAAAGAGTGAGTCAATGACAAGCATGTTGTTCTGTAATGTTAGAATAATCCATAGTCAGCTGATATTTAATTTGGTACATATTGATATTTGATGATATTTGGTACATAGACTTTATTGTCCCTTCCATCTCATCACTGTTTTTCTTCTTTGTGGTGTCACTGTTTCCAGAGGGGGGAGATTTACAGTAATTGACCACTCACCTGTATCAGACCTGCGTGTGGAGAACTGCCGTGTCAAACTTCACTCCTTACAGAAGAACTTGTTCCGTCTCCACATGTCACAGAAATCCCTGCTGCTAAGGACAGACACACAGTAAGAGACTGAGAGAGTGGCAGGGGACATCTGTAGTGGTTATTACATCACAAAAAGTAGTAAAAGTAGCACAGGGTAATACGCATCTTTGCTTTCTTTTTTCCTCCAGGAGTGATAAGCTACGTTGGATATCTGCTCTATCCCAGCCGCATCCTGAAATAGATTTTTCTGCAGCTCAAGGTAAACTATTCGCACATTGATGTCACTCAGACAACAACCAAGAGTGGGCAGGTGGAAAAATTTTTCGTTTTTTGTGAAAGCCACAATCCCCCTCCTTGTGGAAAAACGTGTCATTAAACTAGTGCTGTCTGACTATCTGACCCAGCTGCAACAGCATGTTGTGATTGGAGTATAACAAACAGTGGACATTTCTCACAGTGAAATAATTACACCAGTAACAAAAATAAACATCTGTAGTGCAAAGAGCCAGCAGTATCAGACTCTCCCACTCCATGCTGCTCTTAGAGGATGCATTACTGATTGTTTCACACAGGTCTTATTTGGCTAATTCAAAAATTCTGCTGAGTCACTACCATAGCTGTTGCTAGGATAAGGAAATAATTATCAGTTGCTCATATTATCTGAGTTGTTCATCCCCAGTATCAGTGCATTTCCATCTACACGGTAGTACAATAGTATACAGGTCTGTCTCTACACTCCCCAGCTATCCTTTAATGATCTCTCTAACCTTTCAGAACTTGCAGGTTTAGTTGATCTCTTTCTCCTCTCCACCACTCTATGCATGTATGATATTAATATACCTTTTCTAACTATTAGTAATGTGCTTTATTGAATAAATATTAAGACCAAGCACTGATTATAAAACCATCACAACATCCTTCTCCAAATGCCATGCAGTCACGCAGGTGTTTTCAGTTACCCCTGACATGGACATTGGGTGGAGCTAGGCTATAAATTACATGATGTCAGCAACCTCTATGTACTTGTTTACCTTATGTTCCATGGTAACCTACGTGTCACCAATTGTGGGGTTACATTGGGTGAATAAAAACACAAAGGTGCACACTGCAACAGGATAATGATTCAGTACTGGCTGTGCAGGCCCACATAGGGAACACATGTGAAAATACCTATGTGGGTGAGCTAGAGGTGTAGTTTCACTGATTGAGCATCATAGAATTTGTTATAATGACGTATTGACCTGTTTGACTTGAGGTTTGACCTCTTTCTTCTCCTTCTGTTCAGATTTTTCACAGATGCAGTGCATTCGAGCTTTTGTTGCGCAGCAGCCTGATGAGCTGTCCTTAGAGAAAGCTGACGTCATTCTAGTACACCAACAAAGCAGTGACCGTAAGATCATCACATTACCTTTTCCATTATCATCCTTTCCTTGCATGAAAAGTTATTCATCTATTGGCTGTTGCACAGAATAAGAGTTTAACTCTATCATGTTGGATACTTTTTTTTCACAGATTGGGTAGAGGGGACCAGACTGTCTGATCGGCATCACGGATGGGTGCCCGAGTCCCATTTGGAAACCATAACTAACTCTAGAGTCCGACAGCGCAACCTGTCAGATGCACTCAAACTTACAACAGCCACAGCTGCAGTGTGAGGAGGATATTTGAGAGGGACTAAAAAGCGGGACATTCTGGATGCACCATAAAGGATATGACTATTGACCGCTTCAATCTGCTGGATTTTGTTAATGGACACTCAGTGAACCAAATGGGAATTTCTCTTATCGAATTGTTCACAAGAGTGCAGCGTCTGAAATGCTGTAAGGATGTTGGTGCATATCAATGTAGCACGACCTGGAACAATATATTGCCGCAGAGCAATGCATGAACTGCAGAGGCCTACCTGGAAAAAAACATTAAAGGTGTTGTGACTGTATTTTCAGGCATCTATATAACAACATTGTATGTAAGACAAGATAATAAATGTGTTTTTGGTCAGTGGTCTTTTTCTAAGAGACGTTATTTTTAGAAAACTATTTGTGTATACATAGCAGAATCTAATAGATGCTTTTATGATGCATGTCTGTTGAAAATTGAGCCCCTGCATGCAGGAGAGCAGTTGAATGTTGTGCAAAATGTGCAACAATTCAAAGATGTACAGAGCTTTACAGGTTACACAATGATGACATTTCAATAAACTAATAATGGTGGAATAAAATTCACTTTTGAATATAAGTGTGTTTCACTGAGAATGAGCTGTGGCCTGTTTTCATTTCATCACAAATGCCGTTTTGATCATATGACTGTAACAACTTGGACAATAGCAGCAATGGTGCACGTTCAACAAGAGACAGTGCAAACTGCATGAAATTACTGGCATTTGTCTGCAGTGGGTGTTTACAGAACATAGTGAACAGAGCAGATAATGAAAAAACATCCACGCTAAGCACGTAGCCCGACTGGGGCGTGGCCGTGGGCGTCAACTTATGTCAGGCTTGCTCCAGTTTCCAAGACCTACTATTGGTTATGTATGCCATCACTCAAAGAGAGCAGACGTAAATACACAACGGTGCCCATCCAATGAACGCACTGCCCAGCTGCCTTCTGTTCCCTCTGAATGGTTACATTTCACAGTCAATCTTCACACTCGCCCCCGATTGGTCACAGATGTGGTGGGCGGGTTTTGCAGTATTTGTTGTTGTTTTCGTTAAGCAGAATAAGTAGACCAGTCGACATCTTTGAAATTGATCGCATACTTGAACGTTATGACTGTATTTTGAGCTTGAATTGTTTCTTCAGATTTGAGAGAACTGACGAAACAAAGGATCAACAAGTTATATCTGGATTTGTCCCGTTTTAAGTGAAACTTGGTTTTGTCTTTTGCAAAGGTATGGGACGTCTTGTTACACCGTTAGCTTTACTCGTTAGCAACACCGTTGTTAGTTGATTTGGGATACAGTTAGCGAAACCGTCGTTTGCGTATAATATTGAAGACGTAAAGACTACACATGTTCGTATAGTATAACATGTTGTGTGCTGGTTGTTTTGAGTTTTAACAGTCTCAGAAAGGAGGTGGGTTAGCATGTCTCGTTGTCGTTGTGAAAAGTGACGTGGCCTCGCGTGACGATGACCCCAAACACCACAACATCGTGCTGTCGTGATATCAACAGTCAGTGTACACTGAGAAATGTGTATGATCAGTTTGACCGTCAGTTAAGATTGAACATGAAATGACACGGTTTGGATGTGTGTGTTTGTATTGTTAGCTTCGCTCTGTACCCTCCGATGCCCCTGTTTACCTCGGCCAAGCTAGTAGTAAACAAAACCAAAACCATCTGTAACTGGATAATTCTGGTTTTTCTGATTTGAGAGGATATGGGACTGTGTATATTCTGTTTGCAAGGCTCACGTTTGTCATGGCTTACGGTATATTAATAATCAGGGTATTTTGTGCGTAATTGTAAATGTTCGTCGCATTTTTTTTCACTACTACTAAAAAAATACCTGAGCATAAAAACGTCTATCTGGGCCGATTAGGTTATGGCTCAAATGTCAGGACTTTACGAATAGACCAATAATGTTTGTAATTAATCAGTCACTCTGGTGAACGCACTTTAAAAACAACTGACACCACAAGTTTCCAGAAATGACGTAACAACAAAAACAGCAGCAACAACAAAACAACAATAATAACATGATAATAATAATGTGATGTTATTATGTTTTTAGGCTTATTGAATAAACTAAAAAACTAAGTTAACGTAGACATTTCATTACATTGAAGCAAAATTCCTGAACATCCACTAGTGCCATGAAGCAGACTGATTTGCAACCCGGCCACAGAGATAAATAGATAACAGTTCAACTATTTAGTTCATGAGCCACTTTTGTCTCATCATTATGATGATTATCAACAATCACGTGCTCTTTAGGCTCTCAGTATCACTTGTCCACTGAATGCTGTGGTTGGTGAAGTCAGCCAGTCGTCTTTCTGCTTTGTCTACTTGTTAAATAAAGCTATTGTCAGGGACATGATGTTCTGTTGGGGTTTTTTCAGATGAGCAGTCAGTACCAGCGCTCAGTGCCACTAGAGGTGAGGAGAGCGGAGGGCGAGAGAGTCCGGGCTAAGCATCCTGACAAAATACCAGTGAGTATGATAAATGTCATATTTTGTAATAAAATATTATTACACTGGAAGCGATGATCAAACCATTAAACTGGCTTAGGAAATAATATTTGATAATGTCAGTATACACTTAAATTTGATCTCAGTTCTTTAAATTAAATAAAACCTATGATTGTAAATCTGTATTCCTGATGAGGTGTTTTTTGGTTTTCTAAATCAGATCATTGTGGAGAGGGCCCCAAGGTCACGAGCTCCTGAACTGGACAAGAAGAAATACCTAGTGCCCTCAGATTTAACAGGTAAAACACCTACGTGCAAAAACTTAACAATTTGCGTTCTCTGAGTTAACTCACATCTCATAGTTTTATCACTGCGGTTACTGCAGCCTGTCCACTTTATTTTTTTAAGATAAT
>OMNW01003982.1:2137-27703 GCA_900303245.1 Selene dorsalis | reverse complement strand
AGATAATACTGATATTGATATTTCAAAATAAAAAAAGATAAATTAATGTTGGCCAATGATATAAAAAAAAATATATATATATATATTATTAACACATATTATAAACACCCTTGAAATGGGTCTCTCAGACATTTTGCGGTTTGAAAATAAACTTGCTCTCAGTGCTCTCTGCTGGACAAACTCTGTAATGGTGACTCGGCCTCTAAGTGACATCAGATCATGTTTGGCATTTCTCTACTGCAGTTTCTTGTTAGGAATACACAGATATCTCTGCAATAAGTTAATATCATGTGATAGTAGCGACCTGTCTGATTTGTTAGGCTAACCTAAATGGTCAGATTAACAACCTCAGAGGCCATTTCAAGCTGGCTACCTCACCGCTGACACACTGCCCAAACCATGATAAGGTGATCAGCGTGACACTCCTCTGACTACATTCTTGTCAAGACTGTTTTTTCTTTGTGCTGGCTGTATAGACTGACATTTCTGATGGCCTATGAGATCTCCTATTTTGTGTCCTGCAACACTTGCTGAGCCATGCTGAGTGCTGCATAATCAGTTCCAGTGATGCAGATCCCCACTTACAATTGCAATTTTGTCCCTCTGAGTGAATCTGATATCAGTCCCAGTGACCCGGTCATCTCCAGCACGTGCCTCGCTCTCTCTTCCGCACACGAAATAAATCTAGTGCATGTGGCTGTCGCTGTGACCTTTGCTGACCTGCACTGCGTTCTTGTCTCTTCTTTATCTCCCTCCTTTTTTTAGTGGGGCAGTTGTGCTTCCTGATCCGTCAACGTGTGTCTTTGAGACCGGAGGAGGCACTCTTCTTCTTCGTCAACAACTCCCTTCCCCCATCCAGCTCCCCTCTCTCTGCTGTGTATGAGGTAACTGCACCTGTCCACACACCTTCACACAAGGATCCCTCCAACACACACATAAACACACACATGCTTACACGTTACCAGCAGCAAACATTGACGGGCATTTGTCAGATCAATGTCACTGTCTGAAGCAACATGATCAAGGCCCCTTAGCTCAGATGTAACCTTTTTTTCTTCATTCCCCAGCAACACGACAAGCCAAAAATGTTTTGCCAGCTACTCCGTGCTAAATACAGTCTGGTCGGTCAGCAGTGTTGCTTAACTTTTCTCAAGCTCAGCCTTCCAGTAACACTGACCAACATAATAATGACAGTCGTCCCGAAAGTGCTTTGAAATCCAGCAGTTTGTCATATGCTCAGGAAAGAGATTTGTGTGCATTTTAAACTTTTTAAAGGATAGGAAAGTGTAAAGTCAGCATATATTTCAACTATTTTTAATCAATCTGTTTACTGAGTAAGTTTTATTCTCCCCAAGTGACCGAATTCTTTCACGTCAATTGCCAACCGCAGTTGTCCAGTAAAAAAGGAAGTTCTGTGTCTTCACCCCTATTGCACCATATAAACAGTAAGAGTGCATACTCCATAATACTCTTATCATGCCAAATGATGCATTGTTGTGTGCTTTGTTGTGTTCCAGGAGCACCATGAAGAGGACCTGTTTCTCTACATGACCTACAGTAATGAGAGTGTGTATGGTGCCTGAGGGAGGATGAAAACTGGAGAAAGAGACGAGAAGAGACAAAGTGAGACTGTCAGAGGAATAAGAGTTGAGGCTGTTTGTCATGTTTCACACCACTATTATTCTCTATGATATTAGTTCTGATAAGTAACTACAGTACATGTTGGAAGAAAGGCTTCGCACAATGCTGAGGGATTTTTGGTTGGGTTTTACCTTTGTCAGTATTTTGGGTGTTGAACATACTGCGTTTTTATCACACTTCAAGTTATGTTGATTCCTTCCATGGTGAAAGAAGAAAGAGGAAGGTTGAAAAGAGAAAGAAAGAAGGCATGTTTCAGGAAGTCATTGGAATTATGTTGAAAGAGCTCTCCGTATCTTTCTCAGTCATATGTATTTAATGCAAATAGTATTTTTCTTTTGTAAATTAATATCAACTTTTGTGGAAAATAAAGATAAAAATGCAGAAAATTGGATTTCCTCTCTCGTTTTATTTTCTATTGTTGTGTGTGTATGTGTCCGTCTGCCAAACCTGTGTCTTTTGATAGCCAGTCAAAAAAAAAACACAGAAATGAAAGTATGAATCAAAACTCTGCCACTGTTTGTTTAGAACATTTTAGTTTCGAGCTTTTATTGTATTGAAAAACGTAAGCATTATCTTTTTATGTCCCATGGTCATCAAGAACGCTTAATAGGATGGTCATCGATACCTATACACAGAGCAGCTTTCTTCTTAAATCCATATGTACACTGTTCACACGTGGTTTAGACGAAGGACAGAGACAAAGGAGAAACCTTCATGGGGAAGTGTTCTTTCTTCATTGATTTGATGAGCCATACCAGCCAGGAACTTGGACGTCTGGAGCAATTTTTTGGTTAATCTTTTTTTTTTTTTTTTTTTTTTCTTCCCAAACCAAAACCAAAAACCATAAAGTTAACAAATTGACACATAAGTTTTGCAACTGTGTGTTTTATCATGCATTAGTGTTGTTATAATTAAAATGTTACATAACCACATTGTCACTTGACCAGTCGGGTCTGAAAGACTTCCCTCGTAGATCGAAACTTAGAGAAACAGAAGACAAGAGCCATGGAGATGCAGGAGGTCACGCTAGAGAAAGAAAATGCCAAAGAAGATGAAGGAGCAAGCGAGGTGGTGCCGGAGGTCAAAACTAAAGGTACAAGAAATTTTGAAAAAATATATCCACCTTATTGGAGTTTTGTTTGACAGAAATATATAAATATATAATGTATATATAAGAATTTTTGTAAAATACTAAAAGTAATAGATTAGATTTGATCTGATGTTACTCCATCTTGTTTAGCTGATTTATGCCTCGAGATGAAATATATCTGTGTTTATGTCAAGCCCTAGAGGAAGCAGAACCAGCCCATTATTCTGAACTACAAAATCCACCTGAGGATGTCTATTCAGAAGCTTGTTTCTATCAGCCTCCAACTAAAACAAAAGCAGGTATGCTATCATATAAAATGAGTGTCTTTTATTTCATGTGCAGCTGAAATGTCAACAGATGGTGTGATTCAACAGGCCTCATAAAAGAAAAGATGTTTTTGCATAACATGACATCTTTAGACACAATAAGACTGCTTCATCAAACACTAATATGCAATTTAACATGACAGAAAGTTAAATTTACACATTTACCTTGTTTTGTTTTCTTAACACGATTCAGAGGAAAAAAAGAGAACAAAGTGGAAACAGCACTAATGCACCAGTTCTGGAAAAAGTGAAGGCCTAAACCATTGGGTTTACTATATAATGTACATGGTATGTTAACATATACACAGGCTACAGATTCAGTGTTGTCTATATTGAAAAGTTCCTCATTAGAGACAGCATCAACAGACTTACTCAAACTGACTGCAGATTTCTGTGACTGTTCAATTCCAATATCTTTTCTCAACCACATTTTTGGGCCAAATCTATTAAAAAAAAAAAAAAAAAAAAAATAAAATCTTAATGCCAGTTGACTTTTTGCATCTTTCAATAATTTTAATCTACATTAATTTCAAAATAAATTTAAATGTACAAGGCAGCAGCTATGGTGAGTTTTGTTATTTATTCATATTTTATTCACAACACATTTCAGATGCTTGTTTTGTCTAAATAAAAGTTTTGCACCATTGGGTTAATTAATGGCTGCAGCTCTAGCAGTAATTATCATCCTTTATGTTAACCAGCATGAGTGCTTCATCCTTGCTCCAGTTAACTTGAGCTCCCAAGATTGTGCTGTGTATAGGGTAAAAATTGAATCCATTTTAACATACCAAATATTTACTCATACATATTTATAGTAATGATCATATGCATAAAGAATATTTGTTTATATTTAAGTATGTGTAATGTATTGAATTATTAAAACATTCATTCGACCTATAACCTAAAAATGTATAATTATCATATGTATAATTTTGTATGTAAATTACAGATGCTGAATATTAATACTCTCATTTATTTTTAATTTTCCTTCATCAGTAATGTCTATCACTTAAAAAGTTCAATTAATAATCCACATGTAATCAGGCTATATACACAGACCAGTGCAAGTGAGGAACTCTTTATTATTAACAAATAACATGTAACATATTATTAACCTTTTCATTTTTTAAGGTCACATAGAGTTGAGCTTGTTAAGTCTCCAGTGAAAATATGTTGCAATGTCAAATCAGGAAATGTACAAATGATACAGTTTCTGTTTGAATTCCATGTAGCTGATTCACTTTCAGGCTGTTGGCTGTTCATAATGATTCACTGTGATTTTGTGGGACACTTGAACAGAACAGATCGTTAATGTTATTATTGTTAGTCATAATTCTGCTTTTCTTCCAATGCATTAGATGCAATCTGTTGCTCTAGATACAGTTTTACATTAAACTGTGAATACAGGCTTGTGGGGAAAAAAATAAATTTTACAGAGGTACCAGTCTGTATATTGTGTGGCCTCATTTACACCATTGTGTGGCCACACATTTACCACATAAACAACGCACACGTTGCATAAAATGTCTTGCAGTTCTGTCTTACGTCTGTACATTGACACACAAACCTTTCATTATGTGCATTTTATTTTGTTATAATACACCATTTCAAAAACAAGAAAGAAGACAATGATATGGTGAAATAGCACAGCAGTGTTATTTGTTTGAATAAGGAGCCTTTAATCATAATAGCTCATAACAATGCATAAGAAAGCAATGACTCAAATCGTCGAATCGAAATTCAATTTTATTAAAAGAATGAAAGGGTTTACGTGGCAGAGGTTCAAGAAGTGACTTGATTGAGGTCTTGTTTAAGTCTTTCTTTCTACACAACTTCCTGCACTTTAATCACATATTTAAAGACAAACATTTCAAGTGAGCATCAGTGATGACCACATGTTCTGTCTCCGTGTTTGACGTAAACACTTCGATGTCTGCGGTGCTCTGACCTGAAATGACCTCAGGAAAGCAAGCCTATCTGTTGTTTTGAAGTACACAGTCTCCAAGCTGGCAGAGTCTGTCTGTGCCTCTTGTACTCGCTCTCTCACACACACACTTGTTCTTTAAATGAGAGACAAAGAGAGATACAGTAAAAGTTCTGAGGAGTTGAAGGACAAGTTGAGCTCTGTTGTCCATGATTAACTTAGAAATCAGCGAAGGCTGCGTTGCTGTGGCAACAAGGCAAGGCGGGAGGTGGGGGTGTCTTAAAACTGCTCTGTTGCGGGCAGACGAGGCTGTGCAGGACAGGAAGACAGAGCAAGGCAGGGTAAACAAGCTTCCTCACAAATCCCAGGACATTTTCCGCCATGTATATAAAATTCTGCCGCAGCTATGGTGAGGATAAAAATGATAAAGATGAAGCCAAGGAAAACTTGTCATCCAAATTATCGGTTGAGCTTGAGGGGAACAAAGGTAGGCCTCAGCTGTTTTTTGAAGCCTAGATGGTGGTCTGTGGTGTGTTTTTTGAAATGCCTCACTAATATCTGGTTGATGTTTTGCTCCCCAGGCAAACAGACTGAGGGGAACGCTCGTCTGTACCGTATTGGCTGTTTGCTGCTCACTATGATCTCCCTGGTGCTACTTCTGGTGGTCATTATCCTCAGTTTGAAACGTGAGTCTCTGCAGCCATGCCAGTGAATTCATGCCAATGATTTAAAAATAGTACACTGCTGGCTCGACTTGTAACAACAAAGGACGGCATTTATTGATGGCAGTGCAGAATCCAAAGAACCTGGAAAATACAGTAGATCTATCTGTCAGGACCATGTTGCTTTTATTGTACTTTTCTCATAACAACAGGAATGATCCAGGAATACAAAGTGTGGCTGATTGAATTGCTCGGGCCTGAAGGCATTATTCTTTTTCCTCACAACTCCTCCCACTGTTCTCTGATTTCTAGTCCAAACTGGATCCACGGTCTGCCCAGTGACAGAGGAAACACCAGTAAAAAGCCAAGATCCAACCTGCAGCTATGAGCAGTGCCTATCCCTGATCCCCAGCCTTCAAACCCGTCGTAAGTGCAACGCTTGTAAAAACAGGAAAGGGCAGGACAAAAACCCCATCGAGATTAAAAAGATAAAACAAAAAATTCCATTTTTATAATAATTGCCAAACGTCATGCTTTTTAGTGATAGTTCTGCTTTCACAGTTGCCCCAAATAGTTAGATCATGTGCTTGTTTTTTAGAGAACTGGAAAATTTTCACCAACTCTTAATTAGTTCCTTTTAGCCTTACAGGATTACATGGTTACACATGTGCACATATATACATATACACATAAACGTACACAAAATCTGTCCAAAAATGCAAATAAAATGAACTGAAAGCTTTAAGTCTGTTTTGGAGAGCATCTAGACAGGGATTGTTAGGGGGACTTTTCCTTTTTCTTGAACACTGTCTGTATCAAATCTTTCTCCCCTTCTTCCAGGCACGGGCTGCCAGCAGTGTGCAGACGGGTGGCTGACTTTTGGGCGGTCATGTTTTTACCTGTCCACCTTCAGGCTGAGCTGGGATGAGAGCCAGAGAAACTGCAGCTCTAGAGGAGGATCTTTGGCCGTCATCACCAGCGAGAGTGCTCAGGTGGATCAAGAGTCATTTAAACTCATGGTGCCACTCAGTTCCTTCCTTGGTGGTAGCATGGTAATAATTTGTGTAAATGTGAATGATGCTCTCATTGTAGAGTTACCTGACTAGGAAGGGGGGCCTGAAATACTGGATGGGGCTCAAACTGAAAGAAGACACATGGACCTGGGTCAATAACGATGTCCTGCAAAAGAGGTGATTCCTTTTTCCTTTCTTCTGTCTTTTTCATATCAATTAATTAGTATTTGGGACATCAGTGTCCAGATCAGTTTGTTTAAATATGAGTCAGGTATATTAAAGATTTTTAAGAGAGCAAATAGGGTGACTTTGAGGACCTACTCATAATGAAAATATACACACAGTGGCCAATTTATTAGGAAAATCTATACATTCTAATGCCACTGTAGTGGTTTATAATGCTCAGTTTTGTTGACACTGTTGGACATTTAAATTCTGTCATGTTTAGTAAAGAGGTCATAGTGAAAAATGGTGTTGTACTACACTAGACTATACTGACAGCTCAATGCTAGAAATGAATTTTCACATTGTTGACAATGTCACTAACAGCTGAACACAATGAGATTCATGCAGATAAATGTTATGACAGGGCTGTGGTATTGGACTGCATTTGAATGTGCAGGTGTAGCAAGTATGAAGTGGTCACTGAGTGAATAAAAATCAAAATACCACAGTATCCTGTGATCACAATATAAAAGTCAGTATTGTTTGCAGTTATTGGGCAGACGGTGATTGGCCACAACAGGATTGTGGGATCCTGAACAGCAAAGCGCCGTATCAGAAGAACTGGATCACCGCATCCTGCACCTCCAAAACCTACTTCATCTGTCAGGTGGAATTCTGATGCCATTGCCGTTTTTAACCCAGAAATGAGAAAACCAATTCTCATTCAACAAGGATTAACAATATTCTCAATAACATTTCATATCATTTCACTTTCCATTTTTACACCTTGATCAATATTATCCAGCAAGCTTATATTTTCTTGTAGCATTGTGTAGCACAATTAATAATATATGATGCTTGTAAGCACTTTACTACTAATTAGGGTATCTCTGTGTCATTTAAATGTATGTACCACTGTATGACTTTTCTGTATGACTTTTTCACAAATAGAGGCCAGTGACTTTCTTTCAACAAGGTTTTATTCCAGTATAAAATGGTTATGCATAATAAGTAGAATGTCTCTATTTCACTTAGTTTTTTTTTATTTTTTATCTTAGTATATATTACTGCTACACATTTTAATATTGCTATAAAAATAACATACTTTTCTATAGCATAATACTGCAGGAATAATTGCACTGCTGACTATATGGAGAAACTGAGATAGTTGAGTTGTCCTCTTGCAAGTTAGAACAGTGAAATTCATCAACACTTTGAGTCTATGTCATGTTCAGATGATGGAAAGCCTCAGAAAACACATCTCACACTCAGACAAACTCTTCCTAAACATGTTTAATGTCCTGGTCATCCTCTGGGTCCTCCGGCTCCATCTCCAAGCCCAAAGCGCTGTGGCGAATCATCTGCCAGCCCGTCAGAGTTCTCCTATTAAACCCGCCTCTGTTTTTGGGTCTGAGGGTCAGAGTTCCCGAGCTCGGCCCTTTCAGTGTGTCTGTCTTTTCCAGTCCATCCATTTCTTTTTCATCTTCTTTGGAGAAGGCTTTGATGTATCGTCGCATCTTTTGCAACATTGAGTCATTTCTGTCCTCAACCCTGTAGAAAGGATCATATAAACCACATAAACACTGTCCCACTGAAAACTGAAAGCAGTGCACTGTTTATTCCACTTTTGTACCGTTTGATCATGCTTAAAGGAATGGTCCCACATTTTTTAAACATGCTAATTCTCATAGGCCTACTGAGAGACAAAAGTTTTTTTCACTGACCACAAAGTGGCCTTAAATGCTCTGCAGCTGCAACCCATGATGTGCTGTGCGAAGGAAGCACAACCCTGATACTGATCTGATACTGAGCTATAATTACCAGTGCTGACTCACCACCACAAACAGTCTGCAACAACTTTAAATGAAAACTAACATTTTGAGAAGTGTAGCCTACTCATTTGCTTTCTTGCAGAATTACCACTCTCATGTCTGTAGCTACTGTAAAAATTAGCTTATGTTAGTTTAGCTTAGCATAAAGCCAGGAAACACAGGGAAACAGCTAGATTGCCTGTCGTTTAAAACAATAGGTCTGTACGCACCTCTGAATCTTAATAATGAATATGTGTATTTAATCTGTACATAAACTAAAATGTAAAAAGGACATGTTGAAGTTGTCAGGCAAACAGAAAAGATTTTGACAGATTTTGTTCTCTCTGGGGCCTAGCTCACTGTCCCCCCCGTTACTAAGCTAAGCTAAACTAAGCTAAGCTAAGATAAGCTAAGCTAAGATAACTGCCTCCTCACATTAGATTTTCATAAAAATACTCTGCTACTCTTTGACATTAACCATACAGTCATATACTGGACAAAGGAACAAGTGAGTACATTTCCCAAAGTGTCAGCAGGTGCAGGTGGAGGTGATAATAACTAGCAGTAAGAGAGTAGGCTAATAGTTGTGCTTCCTACTCAGAGCACATCATGACCTGCAGCTGCAGCACTTTAATGGACACTTAGGTTGTGGTCAGTGGAAAAACTTGTGTCTCTCTATGTGATTATTTCTAGTGAAAATAGTAAGCCTAAAAAAAGTTTTTACTGCTCCTCATATGATGTCAGCTTTGTCATGAATGTTCCTGCTTTACTGGGGTGTATTTTTTGTGGCTTTCTTTTGGTCACTGCAGCACTCTTACCTGAGATACCAGCGCTCCTTCAGGCCATAGCTTATCCCACACACCCCGAGCCGAGGCCATAGGCAGCGGGGAAGCCGCCTCTCCAGCATCAAAGTTGTGGCCACCACCTGCAGATTATTATAGTACAGTTCTCGATACAGTGATGTGCAGGGGCACGATGGGTCTGTTTTCATTTTCAATTCATATTATGTGTGTGTTACCTGAGTTCTCCAGAGCTCATCCCTCTCCTGGGCCACCCTCCAATGTGTGTCACTCATCATGGCTATCAGTAAGTTAAGCAGCAAGATGTATGAGACCACAGAAAAGGCACAGTGCACCACATGAACGATCGGGGGTGTAATGATGGTATGTTCCACAGGCAGGTCTATGAGGCCTACACTGAGCTCAAACTGGGAGAAGAGAGTGATGGGGAAGGAGCGATACGCAGGGATGGCATCAGGGTCCTGGGTCATGTACACCATCCACAGGGCTGAGAAGGAAAATTCAAGAAAAAGTCAAGATCTTCACTGCCAAACAATATTATTTCAACAATTTCTAGGCTTTGTTGATTTTTTTTTGTTCTTGTCACCCAAATTATACTCACAGGTGGAAAAACCAATGAGCACAATGACAGTCAGCCACATAAACTTTGTCAGGTCTCCAAATATAATCTAAAGGGAAATGAGACACAGGGTTGTATGGTCTGAAAACATAAATGGAGAAAAAGGCAATACAGGTGCACATGAAATAAGCTGCTATTTCTACATTACTCATAATGCTTGGTGTCTGGGTTCAGATTCAACTGTCTCCTACCTTCTGTATCATGATGACATAAGGGCCGAGCATTTCAAAACCTCGAGCGAAGAACATGACGTTACACCAGCCCAAGACTAAACACACTGCCATCACCACGGCCTCCCCCTGCACCTCGCAGGCTCTGAACACACACAGCAACACCACCAAGCAGGCGTAGCCGATACTGGTCCGCACAACACAGACAGCAGAAAGGTTAGAAGCCATTTCACGGCAGTATGCTTTATATTTTACTGCTCACAAGTGTTTGTACTCACAGGATGACATGGAAGGGGCCTCCCAAGGCTGTCTGGCCAAAGTAGCGTTTTGCTCCCACTCTCAGTATATCAGGGATCTGTTGGAAGGAAGAATACAGCAGGATTTGTACGTGTATGTATGGGGATATACAATATGTATGAGGATGAAGCATGTTTCATAAAATCACCTCCAGCAGCAGGATGGCAAATGCTCCGAGGACGCTGATGACTTCTCCTGCCAGCCGCAGGTTGTCCTCATATGTCACATAACTCTCCTGAGACATGGGGAAAGGAAATATAGTTTGTATTAATATTAACTGCACATTAGTATTAGAACATAGGTCATACACAGATGCATAATACAAACAGTAAGATATATTCAGGCTACAGCCCCTGGTTTTATAATCTTCTTGTTCATATAGAATTTATGTTAATTTGACAGTATTAACTACTTACTTCATTAAATTAATGGAAAGAAAAATATGTGGGGTTGAAGAAATATACAGAAAACTTAAAAATTAAGTAAAAGTTGCAATTCCACAATAAAAAAATATAAAGCATAGTTACAATATAGGCTATTATACATGTACTGTATAAACAACACATTTGAAACATGTTGCCTGTATGTGGACCACAGTAGAGTAACAACATACATAATGTGCAGGCTGATGTGTACCTCTTCAACCTGGCAGAGACAGAGTTCTTCTTGCTTTTTAAAGCCTTAACAAACAATTAATCTATTAAAGTATGAAGTATTCTGAAGTATTCCACCGTTTGTGGTGTATTATGTAACAGTTTTATCTGGTCACACTGAAATGAAGTAAGCCATGTTATTACTCCAACACACATTGAGTGTTTTCTGGATCCGGATGGTTTTGTCCATGTCTGACTGTGTATAGTTTTCCGGAATGTCCTTCAGGGGGCGATATACACAACACAGTGTGAAAATCACAATGTACATCAGATAGAGAAGCAGCAGCAGCCTGACACAGAGAGAGAGAGAGAGGGCACTGTAAAATAAGGCGGGACATGAGTACAGTCCATATCTGTTACTTCTGAGACCAACAACAAACTTTACCTGAAGTAATGTTTTCCATACAGGTTCCACTTCAGACTGACCAGCTGCCTCACAGGGGTCACCTCCAGTATCCCCCTCGCCTGCACAAGAGAGAAATGTACGAATTTGTGCACAGCATCAGACCAAACTCATTTCTAATATATATATGTATATAAAAACAGACTTTGATTTCTCCTTAATACCATATGTCTTACCTCTCTCTGGTGGCTGCCCACAATAAGCTCCAGCACTGACATGTCGTCGGCCCATGAGTCAATCTCAGTCAGATCATACAGGTTGGAGGTCAAAGGGCCAAGACTCCACTGAACTACACGTCTTTTGTTAACCAGGTGCTGAAAGGCCTGAGAGTGACAGAGGGAATTACAGCAGTGAGGCCAGGATTAGTGAAATAATCTGCTCAACCTTTCATATCAGGTTCTCCCCCTGTGAGCCCTCCCGGGGTTCACTCACCACTATGTTGCCCTCTTTGGCAGCCAGTTTGAAAGGTGTAAGGCCTCGGTAGTTGGGCACCATGTCGAGTGGCAGTGACTGGTCCAGCTCTGCATCGCGTGCCATAATCAGGTCAATGGCCTGGCACGCAATCATCTTGTTGGGCTGCAGAACTAAAATGTGAAGCACTGTGTTGCCTGCGGAGGACATGAGGAGGAAAAATGTGTATATGTGTGTACAAAAGAAGACAGAGGGTACAACAAAAAAGACATTAATAATTAAATTAGCTGACAGATACATCTCCTCTTACTCTCCTGAAAGAGACAACATTTCATACCTCTGTAATCCTGGACCCTGGTGTTGGCCCCTGCATCAATCACCATGGAGATAATGTCCTCATTCCCAGTACATGCAGCAAAAGACAAGATGTGTTCACCTGTTGACCAAAAGCACATTTTGAAAAACACTGTCTGTGCTACAAATGCTGTGAAACAATTTTTTCTGGCGTAGTCACGTTCACTAGCATTATTGGTGCTCGCCATCTTGCTAAGTGGCACATCTACATGTGTACAGGAGGATGTTGGGGGTTTAGCTGCCATCCTTGTGATTAATGGTTGACCCACTCTACCATCTCAGCATTGCTGCCCCCACTCCTTTTAGGCTCACTCATGCTGACTTACCATAGTAAATGAGTCCTCCTATCCTCTTCCTGAAGTACAAGCCGGTGACTCGAGGGGTAACCACATCACCACCTCGACTAATGAGGTGATAGACCAGATTGGTGTTCTGATTCACCACTGCGATGTGGAGAGGAGTAACACCTGAGACAGAGCCAAGACAGGATCCACTGTGAATGAACTGCCTTAAACTATAACATTTTCACCTGCTAGTTTAATACAATAATTATTTTTGTATTTTTTCTAATCTAAGTTTTATTTAATCCATTAATGGAATTAGTTTTAAAACTTGAATGCTACAATTTACATCAAATGCTTCCTAATTTTTAGGTAGCCTTCATTTAGAGACACATCAGTGTTGCAGCACATCCGTATTTGAAGCTACTAAGAAATCTTCATGAAGGAAAGTAGTACAAAAACACAATGGAGTTAATGGGTTAAACTGGCCTCCTTCTATCTCTATAGTTGCAGGCCTTCAAGCAGTTAACCTGCACACCTGTGTTAAACAAAATCAAAATGTTTGTGCTCTTGTCTGTTAATGCGTGTGAACCTTGGAAAAGCTCAGAGGTCATGGGCTCGTTGATGAGTTCAGGAGCTCCGTCCATCAGGGCCACAGCAGCCTCCAAGTTGTCATTCATCACGGCAATGTGAAGCGCCGTCTCCCCGAGAGCTCCTGAGTGAGAAGATCACAGCTTCATAACACACGGCTGACCCTGACATAAAAACACGGTGGACTTTACATTCACAGTTCAGCCTCACCTCTTTCAAAGATATTAGTGGATGCAGAACTCAGAAGTTTCTTGATGCAGCCTACGTTGTTCTGTTTAGATGCGTAGAACAGAGGAATATCATTCATGCTGAGGGAAGAAAAAACAAACACCAAGTTAGTATGTCTTTAAACAGTTAAGGCTTTACCCCTGCATGTCATTATTGAATGACTTCAGATTCTTCATGGCTTTCTTACTATTTGGTGTGGAGCAGAAACGTCTCATCCAACATCTCGTTCCATCCTTTCTTGTTTTGAAGGCGAAACCTCAGCTGGCTCCACCAATGGTTGAGCTCGCTCGGAGCAGATCTGGCCAGAGACGGAGACATTGATACCTGGTGTTTGACTGGAAGAAACAGTTTGAGAAGAAGATTTAAGAAGGCAAATCAGGTAACAGAGAATCAGTCAGTTTACAATTAGTCACGTCTACACCAGCAGGCAGGAATGACTTCAGCATTTTTGGCCGTGAGAAAAGTATTTTGGTGTTTGTTTTTATTAATTTGCATTTTATTTCCAATTAAGATACACAACAACAAATGAAGAAAAAGAAAACAAAAGTTTCTCAGTCTTACCCTTAAACAAAAAAAGTGCCGCCCCTCAGCTTCTGGTGAAACTCAGTCATAACACTGTCAGAACTGAGAACAACTATGACATGTCCCTTAGGAGAAGTGAAATCCCTGTGACATGACCATTATATATGACCTGGGCCGTGAGGGAGGAGACATGAGGAAGGGTTGAGAATGAATGGGTGGAGAGGGAGGATGAGTGAACAGGAGACAGGTAAGACAGAGAGAGTGAGGCAGTAATGAGCAGGTAGACTTTCACCGCAGATAAGAAATCCCACAGAGAAAGTTGTGCTTTAAGGTCCAGCTCACCGTCAGACCATGAACTCCTTTATCATGCTGATCTGAAATTGCTGGTGTTGATTCAGTCACCTTAAAACTGAAGTGACAATGGTCCAGTCCCTAATTCCTGTATATCTCTGCTAACACCAGGCCTGTCTGCATTCCTCCAACTACCACCAAAACCTGCATGGCCACTATGAAAATTCTGCAACATCATGACAGTCGACACATAGCCATCATTGTTCCTGGTGAACCGTTTAGGAAACCTGTTTGGAAATTGCAAGCATGTATGTCTGAACACTGGTTTGTAATTTCAATCAGATATTAAGATCAGATGGTCCATAATGCATTCTTTTATTTACTGTTCTCTAAATAGGACAGAGTTTTCTCAGTGAATCTGAGGTTAAATCTGGGAGTAAATCCAGAGGTGATGCATGATTTCCAACATGTTGCAACTTGTACACCTGCAGAAGAAAAATAGTTCCATTCAAAATGATTTAACTTGTTGAGCACCATTGATGTGTCAACAGGAATGATCACAAACATGGTAATTGCCACATTACAAAGACCATAATGAGCATTTGAGGACAGCAACATCATGTCAGATGAGGGCATGTCACTTTCCTCAGAAGGTGGGAAACAAAGCTGATGGTCGGGTTTTGTTTTCTGAAATGATCATTTTTTTCAGGCAACAGATTTAAAGAACCTACTGAAACTGAATCACTGATTTCATTTCCACACAGATACATTATTTGTAAACTGCTGAATCAGCTGGGTTTTACAATATCTTTGCCCAACCTGGTTGTAGTGTACAGGTATTTTGCTGCACCATTTATAGGTCATGACTAACAGGGAGGTTAACCACAGGATAAACAGGGTTTAGGGAGCCTCTATAGGAGGCCGAGGTGATGGCTGCAGATGTGGCAGTCATTGAGTATTGTGGAGATAATAGTTGTTTACCAGACGGAGTGTACCAACTTTAAGTAGTGTCATAAAGACCAGTGGTTTCCAGTCTGTTAATGTCTCTCTAAAGAAACAATAACACCATAAAAAACATGATTTTGTGGTTTGTGCGTCCTCTGTCTCTGAACATACGTACCTACATCTCTTTCACAACACCGTGTTAATATGTGCTGGGGCACCACAGCAAACAATTATTATGGACATCCCATGGCAGTCAGCAGATGGTCTTATTCAGAGTGACTTCACACAACACAGCGCAATGATGATTATTAAAACAAAAGCATCAACCTTACTGATTAGACTGTCATGATTTGAAGAGGTACCACTGAGAGCCGTCATTTATGAAAACAAGCCGTAGCTGCTTCATCTGTAAAGTTGAAATATTCAGGAGGTTTTATCTTTATCTCTCTAAGCGCCTTTAATTTGAGATTGAGTAGGATTGTGTGAAGCATTATCTTCTTCATTTTATGCCTTCTCTCAGTGCAGAATGACAATACATGGAAAATCCCTTGTTTCTCCTCCTCTTTAACTCACAATGAGATGTATTCAGTAATGGCAGGAATATTCATTAAAATGATTAATATACAGCTGTGGGGTAAAGTAGGCCTACATTTACCCCGCTGCTGAATTTCAGTGACAATTTTGATTGATTGATTCAAGTTAATTTACTTCACCTTGACCAACTACAGCAAAAATTCAAGTGAACAATATCTTAATATATCATGTGGAATAAGTATCACTTTGACATTATTTATTCATTATCATGTACAAGTATTTTCAATGTAGCTGGTGGAGCTCATTACAATAGCTGTATAGTGCTGGGTGGATATAAACTCTGAGTACATGTGTTCTGAGTATTTATATAAATGACCCAGCAGTGACATTGGGACAATGTGGGGGGCAGTCACCACTGCAGCCTGTCAGTGAAACACACCTCAGAGAGAAATGGGCCTGAGTGGCAGGAAAAATGTCAGAGTTTTGGTAGGGATAACATTATCAGCTCAGATCTGCTCCAATATCAGCGGGACATGTGGGAAACCTGTCCCTTTGTTCTCCAACGGCTGCTGATCCCAGCAGATCCCAAACTCTGATTTAACTCAAACATGCTGATCTGTGGAACCTGAGAAACATCGTGTTCGCTCTTTGACATTGTGAAAATTACAATATGTCATCAAGGTGAGTATACTGTTTTAATTTCTTTTGCTGCATTTCAACTGGTGTAATAATTGGAAATGCAAGAATCAGACTGAACATTATATACTGCATGGATGTTGGTGTATATTTTCTGAGTTGTGTTAAAAGGGCAGAATAAAACATTAAAATCCTTGCATGCTTAAGTAGATTTTGTAGGATTTTAGGTAGAACTTGTAAGGAGGTTGATTTTGTTCCTGTTTGTCCTGTTTTATTTTGAAATTCAAGTGTCTTGTCTTCCTGTGCTGGCCCTCCTGGGATTACCTCATGTGTCTCACCTGTGTTTGATTGCCCCACCTGTGTCTTGTTTGTGTATTTGACCTCAGGGTTTATCCATTGCCCTTTGTTGGTTCGTCTGCATTCATGCCCTATGTTCGTCCTGCATTTTCCTGCGTGTTGCAGCTGCTTCAGTGTTCCTGCGTCCATGCTTGGTGTTGCCTTAAGTCCCCATGTTCTTTTGTGTTCTCCCTGAGTTAATAAATTATATTACATTAGCAGCGCCTTAACTATTAGGTGGATTGCAATGAAATTTGGCCCAGGCATTAATGTCACCCTCAGCATTAATAGCTTTTTAATGAAGCACTCTTAGCTCATTATTTTAATTGGTCCAAAAAAAATTTGGTTCTTGCCTAAACACAGCAGCAATATTTTCCTCAGGCTAGGCTGTATTTGTGTTCAATGCTAATTAGTAAATGTTAGCATGCGAACACACTAAGCTAAGATGGTGAAAATGGTAGATGCTAAACGTTAGCAGCTAGCATGTTGGCATGCCAAACTATTTGCATAGGTGTCAAGAGTTGTTGTTTTATTTCAAGATACTGACTGTAATTATTTAATACTTAGTAAAACAAGAAGTAAATGTGTTTTTAAATAAAATCATATCATTTATTTTTATTTTACAAATTTGCACAATTATGGAATAGTGGTGAACACTTGTACAAGTAAACAGCGAATAACGTGTGTAGCCTGACACACTTGTCTCAAACACACGCACGCGCGCACGCACACACACACGCACACAGCACCATGTACAGCATAAATCTGATGTACATGTTAACACAGCCTCATTGTACAGCACACACAAGTTACAGACACACAGGTACATACTTACAAAGCATTTCGCCTCCGTCCTTCAAGTGTAAATCAGATCAGATTTTGTCCATCTTTCTCATTTTCACACATTCACAACGCTTCAACAACTCAGTGTCTTTAATCTAGCAATCAAACAAAAAGAGGTGAAGTGTGAAATGTACACAACAAGGTGAACGCTGTTCGCTTCAGTCCTCGTCACAGGTGGACATTTGTGTTTGCTGCTGAGGTGATGTTTGGAGCACCTGACAGTCTGTGATAGGCCTTCAGTGAGAGTGAGTCATACAAACAGGGCTGCTCTCAGACCATGGATGTGTCTTTCAAACAGGGAAAAAACAACATTGCTTACAGTTTTAACAGCATCTTTTTGCTTAGTTTTGGTTTTTCCAATATTCATGGCAGTGGTTCTTCTTCTGACTTGAGAGTTTGTGCCCCTGACTTTGGACATTTTTCTCCGACATTGAACAAACTATACATTTTTCTAACACCTAATGGTAAAACCTCATAAGGCAGACCATAGGCTGCTAGGTAATACACTGTTTTCTTTCTTTAGTTTGGCATTTTAAGAAGAGAGGAAGTGATAAAACCTTACAAACAACTCAAAAAATATTTTTTAAAAAAGGCTTTGATTGTCTTCACGCAATTCTTTGTGAGGAAATATTCCCATAAGTAATTAAACTAAAAATGTTTTTATACTTTTATTGTACTTAATGAAGGTGGGGAAATTGAAAACTTTCAGGGAGGGATGGTAATGGAAGAGAAGGTGAGAGGTAGGACTGCAGACGGTTGAGTGGAGAGGGCGGCAGACGACAGTGAAGTGAAATCTTGTGAAAAACATAGAGGAATCTGTCCTCCTCCTCCCCAGAGACTCCCCAGCCTCACGCCGATCTGCACTCCAGCCCCTGCAGCTCATATCTCCTCTGTTACTTGTCTTGAGTGACTGTTAGGAAAAGTCTGATCCTCTTTTTTCACCCCTTCTGGTTGTAGTGTCAGGTTTGTCAGAACACAGTGTGGCACTCTGAGCTGATTCCCTTGGTTTTGGGCTCTGAGTGAACGTGACGGTGTTGCAGGAACCAGACACAACAAGCATAGGAAAGTGACAACGGTAGAGATCCATGACACAGGTTGCTTTGTGGTTGGATTTCACACCTCCACCTGCCCCTGCGTCAGATGGGCCCTGAGCTGCTGGGCTGCACTGACGATCTTCCTCTGGTGTCCCAGCAGGGTCACGCCGAGATTCTGGACATCACTTAAGGAGAGAGCAGATGAAGCGAGGAGGTTAGTTCAACACTTCAGCCTGTTGTGTAGTCTAAATGATATTTTACAGGACAATGCCGTTGGTTTCATGATTGAGTTTATACATGCATTTTATTTGTTGCCACATGGCCTAATGCTCAATGGTCAATTTTTAGATTACACTGGCTGTAATTATTTTTCTGCTCCTCCATTCAATCTGCTTTACCACATCAGCCACATTAGAGATTCAACATCAGGCACGACATAGTTCTTACTGAATACAGATATTAGATATTGAGTGCAATTAATTTTATGTTTTATTATTCATAACATAGTATTATCATAAGTATCTGAGACATTAAATAATTTTGATTGACATGTTTCTAAATGACCTCAAACATGTTCTTGTTTTGCCAGTGTTTTCACCTGTGTCTGTTGTTTGTTCGTCAGCAGGATTACACAAAAAGTACCAAAGCAGTTTGTACAAAACTGGTTGAAGGGATAGAGCATGGGACAGATAACCTATTAAATTTTGGGTCTGATCCGGATTATTTAACATGGCCTAAATTTGATTTTCTCTCTTTGAAGTCTGGTTGTTGCTTGACATTTTCCTTGGTGGAAGTCTGCAAGTGCCCTGCAGGGTTCTTATGGGCTCAGCTAAAATAACAGAACCACTGTATTTGTGGTAAGCTGTGATTAATAACACTGACTGGTCATGATATTGGATTCTACAAAGCACACAGTACACACAACAACAATCTTCAACCTTTTACACAATTTGTTTAAATATACAAGGTGGAGCCAATTAAAAATTCAAGAGTCAGTTGCCAAAAGCAATTTCATTTGTGAGCTTAAACTACACAAACCTTGATGGTGATTTGTGGTTTTATAGTTTATACATTTAAAGGTTGTTTTCACTTGGATTTAGTTAAGTTTACTTGAACAAAGAGGGAGCATAGTTACAAACTGTTTTTGGTGAAAAGTGCACAAGTTGATTTTTATAGTTGAATGAATTACAGCTTATGGTCTCTGAAATAAAGGAAATCATTTAAAGATTGATGAGCTTTTGAAAGTGGTGAACAGTAAGTTCACCACTAGTGAAGTAGTAGTTAAGTCCACAAAAGTTTTCTGTTATAATCTGAGAGTTATAGTAAGATCTCTCTATACTCACTCCATGGTCAGTTTGCTGACTCGGTCTAAACTGTCCAGGTGTGCCCGATCAAACTCATCCTGGTATCTATCCATCCTCAGCGCCTTCAGCCAATCACTGACAGTTGCCACTGATGATAAATCTGTTGGGGTGGGACTGAGCAGTGTCTGAGAACAGCTTCTGAAAGGCAGAGGAAATGTCAAAAATGACAACATTAGAATCCATGAAAACATCACAGATTGTACATCACCTGCTGCACAGATACGTCTGGCACGAGCGTTTGCCGGAGGCTGCCGTCTCACCGTGTTGGCTCCGCCTTGAGGGATGAAGGATGCCTGATGAGCCGGTCCAAAGAAGACAGGAGGGAGTCAAAACCTGGCCGGTCCCCTCGCTCGGCCTGCCAGCACTGAAGCATCAGAGAGTGGAGGGCAGGGGGGCAGTTATGGGGGGCAGGGAGGCGATATTGGTCTGCGACTGCCTTCATTACCTGCAATGAGAAAGAGAGAGAGACTTGAGGCATAAGTAGAGCAGATGGTGCGAGGAGTCTTGTGTAATTGCCTTACATAAAAGGTCATGGACTGAGGAGGGCCGAAGAGAGTGACTAAGAAAAAATTATGCAAACTCCAGCTGTCTGGCATTTTGTGTCTGTGCAAAAAGAAGGATGGAAACTGATAAAAACACATTTACCGAGCTAGCTGTCCTCAGTTTTTAAGCACTGGTACTTTCCCTTAGTTGTCCCATTTTATGAGAATTTACAAATGTATTCCACCTACTTCACAATATAAAAGATCTGGTAGGACAGATATGAGGGACTTTTACTTCATATTATTACAGTGTTGTGGTTAACCTTGTACTTAAGGTTTTTGAGTGCATTTCCATCACTAATTTAGGATTTCTCCTGCTCATGTTTAAATTCTCCTTCATACTCACTTCTTGATTGCTCATGTCCCAGTACGGACGCTCTCCGTATGACATTACTTCCCACATCAGTATGCCGAAGCTCCAGACATCACTGGCTGAGCTGAACTTGCGATGCTGAAAGGCTTCTGGTGCAGTCCACCTCACAGGAATCTTGCTGCCCTGATGATCAGACAATAGAGGACAGAAGCAGTGAAGCTGTGACCAATGAAAGTCAAACCAAAGAAAACACCCTGTCCCTGAACGTACCAGTGAGGCAGTGTAGGTAGGTATGTTATGGTCCAGGCCCCTCATGAGTCTGGACAGGCCAAAGTCGGACACCTTACAGACCAGGTTGGAGTTAACCAGTACGTTTCTTGCTGCCAAGTCCCGGTGGACAAAGTTTCTCTCCGAGAGGTAACGCATCCCTGCACCAACCCCCCTGAGCATCCCCACAAGCTGGAGAACGCTGAACTGGCCCTCGTTCTCCTGCAGGAATTCAAATGATAGGATGGAGGCAGCAGAAGAGAATTTTTAGTCTATCAGTGAAATGTGTGTGGGAACAGATGGGAACTGTGGACAGTGTGTTGGTTTTCTCACCCTGAGGAACGCGTCCAGTGGCCCGTTTTCCATAAACTCAGTGATGATCCTCTCAGGGGGGCTGCGAGTGACCACACCCTCCAGCTTCAGCACGTTAGGGTGGTCAAACTGGCCCAGGACCCCAGCTTCACTGAGGAACATCCCCCTCTCCCTGTCGGACGCCCCCCAACGCAGAGTCTTCACCGCCACAAGCACCTCCCTGCGACCCACCGGACGGTAACGACCTCGGGAAACCTCACCGAACTGAGCTAGAGCCGAGAGGAAGAGCAACAGATTATTACACAGTTGTCACATGACGACAGTAAGAAGTAAGAAACAAAAGCAATTAGACCTACCTGAACCAATCACCTCCTCTATCTTCAGGTGAGTGGGATCTATTTCTCGGGCGAACTCTTTGACCGCCTCACTGGGGTCCTCATAAGTGGATGGGTCCACATAATACTTCACTCCACCTGGAATTAAAAATATTATTTTCATAATTAAGTTTGTTTTGTTTTACTTCCTCCATTTTCCACATTTAAACCTAAATGTAATAACATGACACTAGATTGGGATGACTGGAAGACCTTTTACGCCATAACTGAAACACCATGTTGTACACTTTAGAATTAATTTGTCTAATCTAAAATACATATAATTAAGTAGACCCATGCTCACCTCGGTTACTGATGTACCTCTGGAGTCTGTCGCTGTATGGACTCTCCCTCCTCTTACTGCCACGTAAAAAAAAACAAAACAAAATGCTTTAATGTGCACATGATTAAAAACTTCACAATACACGTCTGATCTCATAAATGAACCGTGTACCTGCGAAATACCACCACAACCACGATCGCTGCCACAACCAAGAGGAACGCTGCCCCACCCATCACTGAGCCCACCAGCAGTGGAAGCCGGTTCTGGATCTGCTGTGAATGTTCTTCTGTGGGGAGAGACCGCGACACGTCTATCAGCTGTGATCTGTGATCACTTTTACAACCTTATTTTACTATATTACTACACTATACTACTGCAGGTCTATACACTGAATACACTACAGGCTTATTTTACCCTCATTATGTGAAACGACCCGTTCTGTCTTGTGTTAAACAGAGTAATGAACTCTGACTGAAATGGACTTCACATTAAGTAAGTATAGTACCCAGAGGCAGTGTGGTGAAGTAGATGGTGTTGCTGTAGGGGCCGTAGCCTCGTTCATTTCGTGCCCTGATCTGGAAGGCGTAGATGGAGCCGGGAATCAGAGAGTTGACAGTCACAGTGTTGGTCTCGCTGTACACAGTCGCTGCACTGTCCACATCTGACCCCTGAGGGACACAGGAGGAAAGACATTTAATAACAATCATGCATGAACAGCATGAAAAGTCTTCTTGGTAAAAACAGGTTTATGTGTGCATCTATATGTGCGATTGTTGACAGAGTGCACCTTGTCATAGAATCTGAGCTGGTACTCCAGGATGTCTCCGTTGGGTCGATCTGGCTGAGGCCATGAAAGAGTGATGGAGTCTGGCGCTCGGCTCAGCTGGTGCATCATGGGAACTGTACTGGGAACTGTGGTGGACAAGAGATGATTGATGCATGAGCTGGACTGGCCTTTGCCTTGAGGAGAGGTGAACCTCACTCTAAATCATCCTGCAACTTTTGAGCGACAGTTTTGTTAAAGTGACATTGGCCACAAGGGGGCAGCGTTACAGAGCCTAACCCCACTCAGCCAGCATGAAAGTGGAGCGGGAGGTTTTATGGAGCACTGAGCAGGATCTAGTTACAGTCACTATGACGGCTACACCGGCTAAAGGGAACTTTCCGGCTTTCCCCTCATTTAATCGATAAACTCTAAGAGTGCACGCGCACAAAGATTTTAGATAATTTAGGCTGACTGAAAGTTCTAATAAATCTTGATCAATTTCTTGGAAAATTGTATAATGGTGTCCTGCACAATACCCCATTCTCCTCTCCTCTCCCCGCTTGTCTGTCTCTTTCTGTCTTTTTGTCTTCCCATTTCTCATTTGTCCCTTTCTTCCTCCACCGTGACTATAATGGGATCTGACAGGATATTGTAACCTCGAGCAACCTCCTGTCCAGAGAGCAGCGGCAGAAAAGATGGAGCAGAGAGAGACAGGGAGGGAGAAGGGGGAGAAACCCAAGACAGACAAACAGACACACACACACACACACACGCACACACACACACACAGTATTTACAGAAACATGATCATCATCAGAACATGTCTCCCTGTTTCATCTTATCTTTATCATTGTCTCCCAAGCTCACCTGACTGACTTGTGGTGAAATTGATGCTTGTGTATCGAGCTGAAAAAGGACTCAAAGCTGACACCTCATTCATGGCTTGGACCTGTCAATAAGAAGAACACACACAGACGTGACACACACAGCTTTTTTTTTCCCCCCCTATCTACTTATTTGACATGCTTCAGTGTTTGCGAAACAAAGCCTCGCACGTGTGGCTGTGTCACTCAGTCAACAAACACCAGTAAATGGGAAATATCTGCCCATTATGAATAAGAAATAAGCCATGATTTAGTTTAGCTACGCCAAGCTAAATAATAAATGTTAGTGTGTATTTGCTGATGTGGAGCTCCTGCAGTAATACAGCAGAGAGGACCTGCAGCCTCTGTGGGTCCAGGAAATATCTCATGATCCATAGAAATGTCTTAAAAACTTCCAGCAGACTCAAGTGATTCAGTCCAAATGTTCAGCAGTAATCCAATATGGCTGCAGCTCAGGTTTAAAACCACCCCCCCTTAAAATTTCCCATGCACAAGCTGATGACAGAGAGTGGTTCGAGTCTTCAGCAGGCAGTACCTGTATGAGATAAGTGACTCTGGTCAGCAGGTTGTTGAGGGTGACCTTGGTTTGTTTCAGGTTGGTCTGGGAGGGGCTGAAGGTGACACCCTCTCCGCACCAGGAGCATGCGGCCGGGTTGGTGATCGTGGGTGAGGGGCAAATGCGGCACACCACCCCGTACCACACTTCGCTGCGGCCTCCCATGTCCACTGGAGGGCGCCACCTTAAGGACACCCCGCCGTCACCGGTCTCATACTCCCAGGACAGAGAGACCGGTGCAGATGGAGGAGCTGAGAGACAACGGGACAATGGGAAAAGGTTTAACATGCATAATGAAAGCAGCGGACGCTTAGATGGAACCACCTGCTGAAAAGTTTAAGATATGAAAGAGGCTGCTCGCTGGCAAAGACATTCAACAGACTCCACATAATGGAAAGAAATTTATAAAACAGCATTTGGCAGTAAGACGGTCTAAGTTAAGTGGCCACAGAGACTAAATACCTAGCAGTCATCTCTCTGCTGGTGCAATTACATTCCTGTTATACTGTGATTATAAAAAAGAGGATGAATTCTGGTCAGTGACTGGACAATGTTCATTCTCACTGTCTGAGTGAATGACAAAGGAGTCCACTGAGGCCCCTTGAACACCTCCCAGGGAGCCAGAAAAAAAACAAATAAACGGACAAAGCTCACTTGTGCAGGCAGAAGAGTTGGCATCGTTTGCTGCCCGGTAGAAACCACTGCGACATTCACACATACTCGACCCCTCCTGGCTGGTTCTGCTGTTGGAGGGACACACGGTGCAGGGAACAGAGCCTGAAACAGACTTGAAGTAGCCCACAGGACAGGCTGCAGAGAGACAAGAAGAGACACAAGAAAGGTTGAGCTTCATATACAATTTATAGCCAGAACACTGAAAATGTGTGCCAAGTGCAAACAAAGAGACCTTTTAATACATAATAGAAGATCTGTGAAATCTTGGTCAAATGTTCAAGAACATGTGAGTGAGTGGACTTTGAGATAAGATTAAGGTAGGATTAAGTTTGGTTTATGATCATGGAGTCATGATCATATATGAGGGGGAAGAGAATCAGCATAAATGAAGCACAAGGATACAGGGGCAGAGCTTCAGAGGGGGCTGGAAGGGTGGTACTCCCCCGGCCCGGGGTCCAAAGGAGCCTGTTACCGTGACAATTAAAAAAAAAACAAAAAAAACAAAGATCCAACCAGATGCGCAGGTTCGGGTCCAGTTCACTTCACATTAATCGCTTTACAACATACACACACCTGCACATACACACACACCCCTCCCCCCGCGCTCTACAACAAACACGCGTGTACCCCCCCACTTTCGACCGAACCCG
>OMNW01003981.1:70331-88699 GCA_900303245.1 Selene dorsalis | reverse complement strand
CTGGAGCCGGTCTACCCCCACAGGAATGCGGATTGTCTCAGATCTCCGTGCCGCCCCCCTCGCCTCCTCTCTGCCATTCAAAGCGGCTAATTGTAGGGGACACAAAGCGAGAGCGACTGCAGACTGTCTGCTGCGAGAAGCAAGAGGCAAGACGCAGGCATTTTCTTTCCAGACCAGCTGGAACCAACTGAGAGGCTCAGCCAGGTTCTCCACTAAAATACAGCCTGCATGATAAGAAGGCCATCAAAGGCACCAATATGGTGGTGATGATGATAATAATTGTTAGATTATTATCGTGGATTTCAAATGAGGATCCACCAGTGGCATAATACTGGCGAGGTTGAATAACAAATTGAGCTCATTTAAAATGATGATTCATCATAATAATTTGCTATGATGACCAAAAATGTAATTGTGTTAACAATACCATGAAGAAAATGTTCCAGCAGTAAAAGTGTGTCACAGCCTGTAAAATGATGAAGACATCACAACAGTGGTACTATAGCACAAATCAACCAACTTCAAATAAGAAGCACTGAAATTCAATTACGATGAGTGTCATCATTATGATGGGCTTACTGTGATAGTAGCCTTTTTTTTCCATTATTATATTTACATGACTTCTTTTTTTCTTTTGCTCAATGTCTGTTTGGACTAAAAAAAAAAAAATCCCCCACTCCCCCCTCCACCATCCTCCATTAATTCCTATTTCAATAAAATAAACTGCAGCCTGCTGCTGGAGATGTTTGTCATTCACATTTCCCCAAGACAATGATGAAGTTTTCCGGCGTAACGTTTGCAGAAATAAAACAACACAGCCTTTAATCAAATATATCAAATGAAAAAAAATCACAGAATAAATAGTGGCCGTGGCTGTTATCGCGAATGGAAACTGCGAAGATTAGATTTACATTTTCTACAGATCATTCTGTCAACACTGAGCAGCTGGGATTTACAACCGCGTGGCAACTGTCACCTGGGATTCACAGACATTATTCACGTCTGTGAGTCTGTGTCGTGGTTTTCAGTGTAAAACAACAACAACAAAAACCTTAAAGGTTAAAATGACAGGAGACTGGGCTGAGGCCGGAGGGTTCAAAGTTCAATTGTCCATTTAAACGTTTAATATTCTTCCAAAATGCAATAAATTACATGCACACATTTACACATTTTACACGTTTTCTTCTATGACTGTCATCAAATACATTGCATATTCCTCTGAAATTTGAACACGAGTCCCATAGAAGGAGGAAAAAAAAAGGTTTGAAATGAACAACAGGTTTTTCAATATAACGTCCCCGCTCCAAGAGCCAGTGAGTGCTGTATCGAGTTAGGGGTCTGCAGGTGGGAAGTCATGGAGCTGCCGGCTGAGGTGTACCATGACCCCGAGTTTTCCAAAAAGTTAGTAGCCGTCGTGTTGATGTTTTGTGGCTGTAGGCTGTGCGGCCTGGAGGGGCCCTGTGTGTCCCAGACGGCCGGGGACTGGGGAGAGTTGCATGCCATAGGGTCGCTGGAGCTGGGGCTGTGCTCCGGTGGAAGCTCCCCGTTTTTCATGATCTTCTTCATTTTTGATCTCCTGTTCTGGAACCAGATTTTGACCTGGAAAAGAAAAAAAGAAACAAGACTATTAATGTGTCATAAAGGCTTTACCCGCAGAAACAATAGACTGAAGACAAAGAGGATGGTGCGTAAAGACGCACAAAAACCAAAACTCGCCCAAAATCCACATGATTTAGTTCATAAAAAGTAATTTAGCCATTTAAACGCAATATTTCCCGCATTTTAAAACCAAACATGAGAACATCAATTTGATGTGAAATCCCACCTGTGTTTGCGTGAGCCCCAGCGAGGCAGCCAGCTCGGCTCTCTCCGGCAGCGCCAGGTACTGTGTGTTCTGAAAGCGCCTCTGCAGGGCGGCCAGCTGGAAGCTGGAGTAGATGGTCCGGGGTTTTCTCACTTTCTTCGGCTTGCCGTTAACCATCCTCACCTCAGGCTCACTTATCTCTTTCTCTGCCAAAAAATATTCACAGCAAGAATAAGTCTGTGCTCCCATTAAACATTTTGGAGAGCCTTTTTTGTACATCCTGCAACCTAATAATCTACAACCCATAAAATCTGAGTAAATCATTTAAAAAAACAAACAAAAAATAAAATTAATTCCAGACTGACTCAAAAAGGGAAAAATACGTGCATCCTGAACGAAACTTCAAAATCACAGTTATAATAAACAAGAACAACGAATTCCTTATTTATTTCTTTATCTGAAGATTACACGTCTGTTTTTTCTGCAAAAACAGATGCATGATATAACTGGATAAACATTTAAACTACACCTTTTTCATAGCAAGGCAAGACGATTCCATAATGATAATCATAATCTCTCTTACAATAGCTCTTATAATAAAAATGTGCGGGCCCGTACCTTGTGGACTCGGCTGGGCTTGCACTCTGCTGTAAGTCCCGGCGTACTGGTGGTAGGCGGGGGTCGTGTACGAGCTGTAATCAGCGTAGGATTTTGTCGGGTAATTTCCAGCGGACGCGTTTACGCTCGGGTACTGGTACTGGTAGGCATTGAGAGGCTTCCCATACGAGGTGGAGCTGGGCGAGCAGTAGCCGTGAGAGACTCCACCGGCGGGACTGTAGTAGCCAGAATCCGTGGCGGTGGACTCCGGTAAAGTAGGAGATTCCTGAGACGGATGGTGCATGGTGGAGAGTTGAAAGGAGCTCTGGAAATCTGCGGGTTTCACACTCGGGGTCCTCCGGTCGAATACTCCAGTCATACTTCGAGAGCGATCGCGTGGGTTTGTTTTATTTAATTAGCAAAAAAAAGGAAAAAAATGAGGCAGTCTGTCTCCAAAGTGGTATGAAAACTACACTGGCATTGTTGAAAGGCTCTCAGGCCGTCGGGCTCTGGTGAAGACTGCAGCCAGCCTCGCAGCAAAGACTTGGTTAAATCCTAAATCGCGCTCTTACGCACTGCAGGGAGGATCTGGTTCCATTGGCCAAGGCGCACACAGACACAGCTACACCCAACTCACTCAGCCAGCTTCCTTATAGGAGGGAAACCACCCGGGCTATCTGGCTGCATTGTTGTGTTTTTATTCTATCAATCAATGGGAGCAATTAAAGTGTTGGCCGTGCAGCCAGTCGACGTTTTCAGAAGGTCGAATTAGAGGGACAAAACCTCATTACCAGAAAGGCCTTCTGCTTTAAGGCTGGCCCATGATTCCGACTGTCTGCATTATTCTTTGTTTATGCATTTTATTAAAGCAGACTTCACGTTGTTCTATTTTATTGTATTTCATTTGTGTTATTTGGGCAAAATAAGGTCAGAGAGAACGTGAAATCCAATGTTACACTCATCTCATTTTAAAGAGAAATAAAGCATAAATCCCAATTACCTTCAGTCGATCACCGAGTTCATGTGTGTTTCTATTATTTACTATTGGGAAAAAAATTGAACCCAAATATTTCATATGTGCAATTCCTTCAAATATAACCACCATTAAATCCAAAAGAGTGCTGCATGTCCAGTATGCAAAATATTATGAACAAACCCAATATATGCAATGTGCCAGATATGATATATTCACCAACTAACAACAGTGACTCTGCCACAGAAACACACTTTTCTATTGGCCTACGACTAACAATGTATAATACCAATATCGACCAGCTTCCGCCAACATGGTCATTAAAGGATTAATTGTATCTTATCTGCTGGAAAGCTGCTGCCGAGCAAAAGCAATGTTCAGCACCTCAGTCCACATATTCACTGGTAAACAGCGCCGACCAGTGGACAAACCGCGGAGCTGCACACTAAGATCACTGGACTTAAACCCACATGGACATAACTGTCTTTTAACAAAGAGACATGAATGATGAATCAGAGCTCACCGTCTAGATATATGCACTGTACAAGAGTATGTATTATGTATTTCAAAAGCAAAAGAAATACAAATAAAACAAACAAAGCAAATGTCCACAGGCAAAAGTTGTGAATGAATTTCAAATACTGGATACCCTGGTACATCATCACATATCACATGTTGCCGTTATGGATGCACTATATCCAGTGTCTATACAGAGAACAGGGGACGGAGGTACAGGACACCGATACAAGAGACCACACTATGCTTTCTGAGCTGCAGTCAGTTTACATTTGCTCATTTGCAATAAGTTACAAGCTTTAATTGTCCAGTCTATGAACCACAGCCTGATGGCTGCATTGCAAAAAATAAAAACTGTGCACTAATACTGTCGTATGCAAAGATTTAGGCAACCCTAACCAAATTAACCATTTTAATTTCTCTTTTCATGTAAAAAGGATACCAGTGCCATTTTAAATCAAAAATAAAGTCAGAAAGTTACTTTGTTTTGATTGACTCCTTAGAACTTGTAAAGCAGTAAATATAAATTGGAGCCAATGGAGCGAAGAAAAGATCTGCAAGGCCAGTAAAACTGGAGTTAATCCACAACCAGGCTATGACTAACCAGGAAGAAACCTCAGCTGCCACCTCATGACAACAGTCCACGTTTGACATCTGCAAAGCAATATTTATCCAGGTGTTGCCTTGCAGATGTCAGACAAACCTTAACCCAGAGTCATTTTAGAAACAAGTGCTGTTACTAATATTAAACTAAAACTGAGCTCTCTTAATGCAATCTCTGGGCGTTTGTTTGAAGCACAAAAAAGGAGCAGCAACCAATGTTCAAAAAGTGCCAACTGTTACGCATTTAAGTGTTATTCTTGAGGGCTGTGTGGCAGCTAGCTGTTCTGAAAACATTCAATTGTACATCAGTAGTTCTAGATGCAAATGGCCTACAGTCAGAAAGCAAAGAAAACACTGGCTTCTAAATTGGGACAATGATCTGAAGCAGGCTTCAAAATCCACCATCTACAAATAAAAAGCTAAATCTTTTGGCCCTCACAGTGGCCTGAATCAAACATAAAAGAAAATGTTTGTTTGCTAGACAGCATAAAACTTTTATAGGGTGAAAACTCAAGAACAGAAAGGACTTTGAATTGCTACAGAAAGTGTCTGCAAGCTGTGATAAATACCAGAGAGTGATTAATAAAAAGTTAATACCAACTTCCCCAGTAGGCTTCCAACATTTAGCATATGCCACTTTTTTTCCCCCAGCTAAGTTCATGACGTAAATAGTAACAGCTATTACATTTACATTGAGAGTCATTTTATGCAGGCTATGTATGCTGCAAACATAAAACACAATATATATATTATATATTTCAGATTTAAAAAAACAAAACAAAACACTGAATTTGGCCAGTGACAGTAATACGCATCTGTAGAGATGCCTTTCTTATGACAACAACTGAACGAGAAACTTTAACAACTTTACTAGCAACTTCTCTCAGGTGTTAGCTTACCTTTTTCTTCAACCCGGAAATACATCCCCCGCCGGGTATACAAATTTCTTCCTGTGATGTCTTGCTTGTTGACAAGTTTTTACCGACTCGGGTTGTGACTCATACTTTATGAAACCTGAAAATTATCGTTATCCATGCGATACAGTGCCATATCTACGCATTTCTCAACATATTAGACGGAGAAAACTAGCGTTGCTGCGGTTCGCCGAATATAATCGGGGTCAAAGCTGAAAGCGCGCAGCGTGCGTCTGACGTCACTAAAGAGTTCAAACCGCAAGATAGTGCCCCTCTTATACATGTCCAGAAACATATTCCGGTATCTTTTGAAGCGAAATAACAGTTCGCTCGTGTGCAACATGTTGAAATTATAATTATGTCATACAGGATTAAGGATCCCTATTTAATATACCAGATAACTTCATTTATGTTGTGAATACTTTGTACAAGAAACAGTACGTCACTTTTTTTATTCTTTTACCCTTATCGGTGGTCATAAAAGCTCAGATTGTGACACCGATTGGACATTAAAACATATACATAACGTTTATAAGGAATAAAAATACAACGAAAACGTGCAGCGTTTGTGAAGGTTTAAGTTGCTTTAAAGGAAGTGATCGAAGACGGAAGTAGATGGGCGGGAACCCTCTCGCCCTGCATGGGTCTTTTCTGTGCTATCTTTTCTCTCGGCTCCTGTTTTGTGTGTTGGGGGGATGGGGCCGTGCCGAGGATGAGAGACTCCAAATATTTACCACTTGGCTTACTAAATATCTTTATTTCTGAACTGGGCTCCCTTATTCGCTGTTGTATATATCAATAGTTTTCGACCACGTATGAGTTTCGGTGGAATTCGGCCAAAATAAAGTGGAGTATCAGTACGTCCACGACACGCTTAAAAAGTCGACAAAATGTATTCCTCTGCTGGAGGTAAGTGCTCGAGCTAACGTTAGCATCGGCTAATTGGTGCAGCTAGCAAAAATGAACTAACTAGTTGGAACATTTTTCTTCCACTTCGCAATGAGCCGTTATGAAACACGGAGTAAATTTCTGTATCGTTAAGCTAATTATTTTTGAAGTCAACAAATCCGTTTGACCAAAAAATCTCGCCCCAGTCCTAAGAGGAGGCAGTGGTAGTAGAGGCAAGCTTAGCTAGCGTGCAACAACAACGAGCTGCAGTTAGCCAAGTTAGCATACACGGCACCTCGTTTTCCGAACTTGTTGATAGTTAGCTCTTCGATGTAATTACATGAGGCGGGATCGATTGGCGTACAGTTTCCTAACAAACCACACCACTACAAACGCAGACCTAAGTTTTGCGTGTATCATTGTGTAACATAAGGTACAGAAATACAGCAGCATTTAGCGGCCGACCATGCTATCTAATCTAATCACCAATCTTAGCTCTGGTTAGCTAGCAGTATCCAACTTAAAAGAGGCAGGTTTGGAAACGTTACATCGTTTTTGACCACGATATAAATTCCCCGACGCCTTCAAATCATTGTCGATGTCAGTGTAACGCTGAGTTAAGAACATTGAATATAATTATGCATGTGAAGTTTGGCTGAGTTTAGCTACAGTCACAGTGTAAACAGCTGATTCTCAGTGGACAAGCAGATAATGTTGAATATTGTAGCATTTGCTGTTTATAAAAGGTTTTCTGTTAATCATTGACTTTTTAATAAACAGAGGAAACATTATCAACACTGCACTGTATGCCTATCAAACATAGTAATTGACATAGGGATTGTTTTATGTGTAATAGGAGGCGCCTTTGTGGAAGAACTGAAATATAAATCGACCTGAAGCATTTGCCCATTCCTAGGAGAAAGGGTGGCTTTAGCACTGTCAAGATTGCCAGCTTGCATGATTGCTTCTGTGTGCACATTGATAAGAGTTTTGAAAAAGTCTCCCTTGATTGTGGAGGACAGCACTGTAGAGTGATAAGAGAGCAAGACTTGCTGAAATGAAGCAAGAGTTTGCCATGGGAACGTAAAAATAAAGATGGTGTATGGTGTACTTTTCCTCTTCTTGCCGCAGACTTCATAAAAAAATTGCTAATTTTAACTAGCTGAGAAATAATACTTCTGTTTGTTAATAAGTAACCCAGATGTGTCTTCACCACTTTATATGTTGAAGTGCACTATGTATCAGGCAATCAAGTGGATTTCATATCATAACATGTAATTTTTGTCCTCTGTAGCAACTGAGATGCTTGAGGGACCCCGTTCCTCTGGGTCATTAAGCTCTGGTAAGCATTTCCCTTATTTGGGCTATAAAGTTTCAAACTGGTCCAAGAAGTAGACCAGACAAATGGCAACATTATGTGAAAGAGGGTTTTTTTTTTCTTTTTTTACATCCTTGAAGCATCACAGTATTAACTCATTCAAAGTGCATGAAATTGTTGGGGGGAAAATGGGATAATAAAATTGTCCAGGGAATAGGACATAGGTGATTTTGTAATATGCCTAGAGGTGAGTGTCTAAAGAAGATAATGTCATTCTAGATGAGCAGTTTCCTCTAAATGTTGTGTTCTGAATAGCAGTGGATATGGACAAGGACATTTAATAATTACATTAATAGTATATACTGGGTAACCCACTATATATTATTAGGTTTTATTGGTATTAATCTGCTTGGTTGAAGCAGAGGCTGGGGCACAAAGATAAGGCACTGAGGGGAATGGAGAGTGTGCACTGTCAGACTGTAATATCTGAAGTTGCAGATATGGAGCTTCTTGGTTTCACATGTTGACCAATAATAAAAGCTTGTTACATCTTCTCCAGAATAATATAAAAAGTGAAACCTCACAAAGTCCTTCAGGGTGTGTGAGGAGAGCAGACTGGTTTGTTTATAAGAAAATACAAACCAGAGGTAACAGTTTGAGTTTTGCCAGCCAACTCATAAACTTAATACGCAACAAAAGATACTCATCTGGAATATTTACTGACTGTGTAGATTATTCCATATACCCAGCAAGGTCAAACGTAGTCTACTACATTTGTGTTAAAATTGTTTTAGAGCCGTTGTTTCATCTTCATGGTCATTTTGCCAAGTGCAGCCACTGGTACTGTTGAAATGTATTGCTTCATACATATAGGCGTAGCTACTATTTTGTCCACCCAATTGTTATCAGTGAGTGAAGGCTAAATAACAGAAACGCCTACCGTACAGTTCAACAGCACTACAATCTATATCCTGTAAAATTATTGTACAGTTGTATTGAAAAAAAATTTCAGCCCTTTGATTTGGCACATGCTGTATAAATTATACAATTCTTTTCTTGCTTTTTTGTTTATTAATTATAATGTTTTTGCGACCATTAATCTTACCATTGAAAATCTTAATTGTTCACACGCAGTACTTGTTTTTTCATCTGAAAAACTGTTTAGTTTATGGACATCAACATACCTTATTTATCAGGTCTAGAAATATTCTTAGATCTTGGGAGATCTTGAGAACAGTGACACTTAATATGCATTTTGTCTTTCTCCACCAACATTTCAGAACCCCCATCTTCTCCAGTGCCAGAATATGTGTTCAAGCCACCTTCACGACCGGACTTTGGCACCATGGGCAGGACAATCAAGCTCCAGGCCAACTTCTTTGAGATGGAAATCCCCAAACTGGAGGTCTACCATTATGACATCGATATCAAGCCTGAGAAGTGTCCCAGGAGGGTCAATCGGTAAGCACATATACAGTTGATCTGGAGCCCCATGGAAGATCGGTGGTGGAGTTCTGGTCATTGTTGCAACTTATTTATGTTTTGTTCAATTTTTTTTGTTCCCAGTGAAATTGTGGAGCACATGGTCCAGCACTTTAAAACACAGATCTTTGGTGATCGAAAACCAGTGTATGATGGGAGGAAGAATCTCTATACTGCCATGCCTTTGCCTATAGGCAGAGACAAAGTAAGTATTATGTGGGACCTGCAACAATAAAATCTCCACCCAAGGAAAAACACACAAATCAAGTTTAAAAAATTAAAAATTTTGCTCTGAAAATATCACAGCAGCTTTTTGAAATAAGCCCCCCGTCTTGTCCATCTGCCTCACAGGTGGAACTAGAAGTGACCATTCCTGGTGAAGGCAAGGACCGCAGCTTCAAAGTATCCATCAAGTGGGTGTCCTGCGTTAGTCTGCAAGCGCTGCACGAGGCACTATCAGGACGGCTACCCAGCGTCCCCTTCGAGACCATCCAAGCCTTGGATGTGGTCATGAGACATTTGCCCTCTATGAGGTGAGACTTTCATTGTTGAATATTGTTACTTTTATGAGTGATGGATTACATTTGCAATTAAAATAGTTGTTTTAGCATCAACAATACATTGTATATATTTTACAGTATTGTGGACCACTCTTCTAAATCAGTCAACATCATGTGAGGTGCAGATGTATAATCACAACTGATGCAAATTCATTCAACGAAAACTGTGTCACACAATATGAGTGATAACCCAGTTGTATCCCAATAAAAAGAAGCCACAGTCATTTTCTGCCCTAATTAAAGCAATCAGGTTAGAAGGAATAAACATAGCACAATAGAAAGGTGTTGTTTAACCTGTTTTTCGTTTATTTGGTTTTCTAAGCACACCATGGTTCCCTGACAAAAGGCAGAGATTGTTAGCAGATCTGGTTGCACTGTTTATCACAAATCATACGCTTTTTCTTGTCTGTATTTTGACTGGTTTGTTGAACACCCTCCATTTCTCTGAACATGTTAATCAGGTTTCATGTTTTCTGTTACAGGTATACCCCGGTGGGCCGCTCTTTCTTTACTCCCTCGGAAGGATGTTCAAACCCCCTTGGCGGCGGCAGAGAAGTGTGGTTTGGTTTCCACCAGTCTGTCAGGCCTTCCCTCTGGAAAATGATGCTCAACATTGATGGTAATTCTTATGTTTCTTTGGCAAAAAGTTGGTCAAAATAAGTGTTTCTCTATGAATCTCACCTCTGTGTGCTTAATCTGTTTGTAGTTTCAGCCACTGCATTCTACAAAGCCCAGCCTGTGATTGAGTTCATGTGTGAGGTCCTGGATTTCAAAAGCATTGAAGAACAACAGAAGCCCTTAACAGACTCTCAGCGAGTGAAATTTACAAAGGAAATCAAAGGTAAGTAAAGCCCAGGAGCCCATTCGGTATTAAGTTGGGAATTATTTCTCAGTTTTGAAACAGACTTTTGATTTAACTGGTCAGTTTAAACTCCTTTGAGATGAATTGTGATTCTCAAGTCTTTTGAGTTTTACTCCTGAATTAGATTAAATTATTATGATTTATTACTTGCTGTGCTTCCTCCTTATGATTATGATATCACATTTATCCCATAGACATTGAAAAATATTTTTCTTTTGGTTGGTTGATGTTTTTGAAATCCTTGTGATTCCTCCAATCAGGTCTGAAGGTGGAGATCACTCACTGTGGGCAGATGAAGAGGAAGTATAGAGTGTGCAATGTGACCCGGAGACCTGCCAGCCACCAAACGTAACAACACTCTTCTGTCTGTAGTGTGGTCACAGTATTTGAACTTGGGCTATGCTGTTGTTGAAGTAGTAAGCAATGACATTCAGTTTTAAATGAATAAAATTTCTGATATTGTATTTATTCCTTTAGGTTCCCCCTTCAACAGGAGAATGGCCAAACTATTGAATGCACAGTAGCACAGTACTTCAAAGACAAGTACAAACTCATCCTACGCTACCCACACCTCCCATGTCTACAGGTGGGACAGGAGCAGAAGCACACCTACCTACCTCTGGAGGTAATCATCACTGAAGACTTGTGCTCACCAGTTATCAATTACCCAGTGACCCCGTTTTGTATACTTCAAAACATGTTTTGTTTTGTGTGTCCTCTCCAGGTGTGTAACATAGTGGCAGGACAACGCTGCATCAAAAAGCTGACAGACAATCAGACATCCACTATGATCCGCGCTACAGCCAGGTCAGCACCAGACCGCCAGGATGAAATTAGTAAATTGGTGAGTAACCATGAGATGGATGTTTACTGATTTGTGCGCAAATGTTAGATGTGTCTGAGAACCACCACAATCTTAAAGTTTAAACGTTGTCTAAATCTTGACTTCCACAAGCTCGACACTGTTTCCGAAACAAATGAGACAGTAAATGCTGAAAGTGTTTGTTTACATTGGCCTGCTACATACCAGGATTCCTCTGTAATGTTTGCCCAATGGTCTAGGTCAGTAGCAAACCATGTCAAAATGGTAAAAGTCAGTGGCCCACCGGTCAAAGCTGGAACCGCTGTCCAAAAACGAAACAACAGAAGCTTGTAACACGGTTGTTGTTGTCTGCTGGCACATGACTGTCTACACCAGAGAACTTTGTAACACAAGCACATGACAGCTGCTCCTGCCAACAGATATTCTCACCAACCAGTTGTCATGTTGACTTCCATGAAACTGCCACATACACAGTGGTCCAATATCATTTCAGTCTCAGGAGTCAAGTCAAGAAAAATCACATTAGAGTCTAGTCTCTGTGTGTGCTGCCAAGTTCTTTAGTTTGACACTAAGCACAGGCTCGGTGGTGTTTGCCACTTAGCTACTTGAGTAGAGGTTTCATGATGCTAGTGAAAACTGACCTGCCCTCCTGTGTCCTATCATAGTTCTCAGTGATACTGAGCTGTTTATACTACATCAAGATTCAGACACATTCATCCACTGGTGTATAAGTTATCATTTTTGGTATAAATCATATACATGCAAATGTATATGGTTTTATGTAAAAAAATGAAACATCTCAACTCAAATGTTTGTACAGTTGGAAGGTTTCCATTATATTTTTGTCTCTCTTAGATGAGAAGTGCCAACTTCAACACTGATCCTTATGTTCGTGAATTTGGAGTGATGGTGAGAGACGAGATGACGGAAGTGAACGGACGTGTCCTGCAGGCACCTTCCATTCTGTACGGAGGCAGGGTATGTTGACCGTCAGCTGAAATGTGTCGATGGCATCTTTGACTCGATGTATTTGTCCCGTAGATAGCTGCAACAAGGTTGTGTAATTTCACATTTTGCTCGATGATCAACAGTAATAAGGTTGCTGTCAAAATTTTCAGAACAAAGCAATAGCCACACCAATCCAAGGAGTGTGGGACATGAGGAACAAGCAGTTTCACACTGGCATCGAGATCAAAGTGTGGGCCATTGCCTGCTTTGCACCACAGAGACAATGCACTGAACTCCTGCTCAAGTAAGTGAAATACAGAGAGTGCATATGTTCCAGCATATTGCAAATGTATTTAATCTTGTCCTGTTCATGTGCCTTTTGTTGGTCCACAAAAACAAGCTTTTAGCTTGTTGAAGTTTGTAGGTGTCACGTGAAATTACTTGAGTTTCAAATGTTGCAGGGAGTGGTGCAACAACAGTCTTATTTTATTTGTGTCTCTGTCTTTCACTGCACAGAGGTGTAGGAGTGCAAGTTAAAGAGGAACTATGCAGGATTTTTCCCATAGCTATGCTACATTTTTACCTTAATTAAACAGCTTTGGAGTAATTGTGATGGTTACGTACATGACTTGTAACGTGTTACGAGGGAGAATGGAGGCTCTCTGTCTTCCACCTGGCGTCTCTTGGCTGAAAACCAACCCTGCAACATCAGTGCAGTACTTGGCCGCCAACCCGGTGTCCCAGCTCTCGCCTCTGCGCACCGTGACACAAACGCACTCCATGACCCCGTGATCTTTTGTTTATGGCACTTAAGACTACACAACTATACACATCGTAACATCATATATGTTATATAACGTTATCCACAGCTCCATAGATTACTTTTTCACCAGCTTTGTCAAAAACAAATGCACTCGGCCTGGGGGAGGATTAGCAAAACAGAGGAAAAGCAACCAGACTTGCATAGTTCCTCGTAAAGTGTGTTCAGCTGTGCCAAGTATTTGCAATGCATAAGTCAGACTTTATTTATAATTATGTACTTAACTGTATGCAGAGGGATTTGCAAGCTCAGTCATGTTGCATGCCACATGTAGTATTTAGTTAAAGAGGAATTTAATCACTAGAGTTTGAACTCTTGAGACATGGTGCTTGTGGCTGTGCAGGCACAGTAAGGGATTAGGTGTCTGCTTTATGTGTTTGAATTCTTGACCTCCTCTTTATTTTTGCTCTGATGTGGCTCCATAACTTCAGTTCAAATGAGACTTGTTACATCTGATAGTTGAGATGTGAATGAAAAGAAACTGAACTTCTTAAACTTTCTGAACTACGAGTTGTTAAAACTGTTCCTCGTCCATTGCAGAGCATTCACAGATCAACTGAGGAAGATCTCTAGGGATGCAGGAATGCCCATCCAAGGTCAGCCTTGCTTCTGTAAGTACGCCCAGGGAGCAGACAGCGTGGAGCCCATGTTCAGGCACCTCAAGTACACCTACCAGGGCCTCCAGCTGGTGGTGGTCATCCTACCAGGAAAGACACCTGTCTATGGTGAGGGATCCACTCACATGTTTTGTTGTTCTTGAATATGCTGTGTTTCCTTCTTCAGAAATTAGGTGATGTCAAGAATATTTGTGTAAAAGGCCAAGATACTTTTAATGAGATTAAATTCACACTGACAACTATTGAAGTACAAAGTAATAGCTCATAGCCAAGTTGTGAATGTTCCTGCTCATTCTGTAAAGTTTTTCCAGCAGTGGAGATAACAGCTTTCTGTATATACTTTCAGACAAGGTATACTTGATCAACATGAACCTTGTGTTTCTTTTTAAAACCAGAATATAAATATAATTTGACAGAACAATACTGTCATATAGGCATGTAACTGGTGTTGTTGTTCAACCACCTTAAACAGAAGTGTAATCCTAATTTACATTAAAAACTCTAGTTGTTCAAGCCTTAAACAAACACGTTTCCAAATTAGTGAGGACTTGTATAGGTAGAGTGTGTCATATTTGTAGCCTTTACAGTTTGTCTAGGCAACGTGAACATGGCTGCTGCTGCTTCTATTTTAGGAAATAACCATAGGGAAATAAGGACCAGATAAAGATGAAGTTCTTTGTCACTCTTCCCATCTACTCTCCCACTGGCTTCTTAACTCTGTCACTTAAAAAACAGTTGTCTTAATCCTTTTTTGAAGTCCTTCATTGCTGTGATTGGTGTGTATCTGTGTTTCACTAACCGATGCCTCCATATTGTGCTAATGTGTGCTGTAGCTGAGGTGAAACGTGTTGGGGACACGGTGCTTGGCATGGCCACACAGTGTGTACAGGTGAAGAATGTTCAGAAGACCACACCTCAGACTCTGTCCAACCTCTGTCTGAAGATCAATGTGAAGCTGGGCGGTGTCAATAATATCCTCCTCCCACAGGGCAGGTCAGTGGAATGACTACTACAGCCTGATCTCAACAGCAAAAAGACGGGAGACAGCCCTCAAAACACATTTAAAGAGCAGAACAGTGATAACATTTTTGGTTAATTTGTTACAAAAAATGACAGGAATGTGTTTGTGTCTAATCTCTGTCTGTACTGTGTATTTGTTCCAGGCCAATGGTCTTCCAGCAGCCAGTGATCTTCCTAGGTGCAGATGTGACTCATCCGCCTGCAGGAGATGGAAAAAAGCCCTCCATTGCTGCTGTAAGTAGCATCTCAGCACACAATACAAGATGAACTAACTAATTTAATGTGGTGTAATGTGAGCGCAAATAATGGAAGTTCACTCAACGTCCCAGAATCACAGAGAATCACCACAGATCTCTCTGCGGCTCTTTATATCGTTTAATGGCATGCACATTATCTGTATGGTTGAGTCTCAGCTGCTCCCATCAGTCCCTGCAGGCAGCAGTTTCCAGTAAAAAATCTGCACTGTTGTACTTATACAGCATAAAGATGATAGTGGTGTGTCAAAAAATCATTTCACATTAAAATCATTTCCTCTTTACAGATTCAAAAATTACTCATAAATTGAAGAAAAATGTAATCATATTTTCAGCAACATCCCACCCTAAAAGTTGCCAGTAGATGCTCAGTGATTTAATTGTTTATTGGTAAAGATGCATGTAAATAAAGCTGTTAAACCTAGACAGCATGTACTACTAGACATGAAAGCGAGCTCAGCCATATAGCTTCCTCTTCTGAATGCAACTCAACTTGCTCAACGCAATTAAGTAAATGAAACCATTCAAACAATGCAAACTACTTGTGTTCATTTCCTGCTGTTTCAAGTCACACAAAGAACGACTTGCTACACACAGTATCCCGTGATATAACTGGTGCGAGCTGGATGTGTTATGCTGCATCAGATTCTCATCATGATGAAAGTGTTGAAATGATTAAATGTTAGACTGATTTTATGATTGTAGTTGACTAATCTAAGTATACTCGTCACCTAAGGAACAAGTGGTTACATTACCTTGCTCCATTCCTCAAACAAATGTCACCACACCTCAGATCATCATATTTGAACTACATTGGGTTGTATGGATACTGTATGACCTATAACCACAGAGTTTGAATTTTCTGAGTTGTGCACCCCTGGAAGGTACAGGCTAAATTCCTGACACTGAGATTTCAGTCCCTGAATATTTGACAGGTGGCCAGAGGCACTGTTGTCAAGTCACAATTAATGTGGCTTCTACGCAGTCTGCTTGAATTGAGATTTGGGAACTTTTACACATCAGCAATAACAACCTCATAATCACAGGACCTGGAGCATAACTGGGAGTGAGATGTCAGAAATTGTCATCTAGAGAGCATGATCCATGTACATGAAGTGCCTGAGTAACTCCTTCCATTTATCAAGCGAATGACATTTGATTTTCCTTTGCAGGTTGTTGGTAGCATGGATGCTCATCCCAGCAGATACTGTGCCACAGTCCGGGTGCAGCAGCACCGTCAAGACATCATCCAGGACTTGGCCACCATGGTGAGAGAGCTTCTCATCCAGTTCTACAAATCCACCCGCTTCAAGCCCACAAGGATCATCTACTACCGTGATGGCATCTCAGAGGGCCAATTCAACCAGGTGATGCACAAACATGTAAAACATCAGAAAATACTGACAAGTTATTTTAAGACACTAGTTATATATAAAGTTTGTGTTATTAAAGTCGTGTAAATTTTGTACGTATTTGATTAATTTAATTCCTCTGCATTCTTTCAGCTTTTAATCAGAAATATTGTTTGACTTGAATGTGTGCAGGTTCTTCAGCATGAGCTGCTGGCCATCCGTGAGGCCTGCATCAAACTAGAGAAGGACTACCAGCCTGGTATCACCTTCGTTGTCGTACAAAAGAGACACCATACAAGACTGTTCTGTATGGACAGAAATGAGAGGGTCTGTACTGCATTTTTGATGTGAATTAGAAATTTGTTATATAACCAACTCAAGTCTAAAATGAGAGCGAGTGCACACCATGTAAACTAAAACGCCAGTACAAGAAAATTTTTGCATGCACCAAAGCTAACCTCCCGCAATGATGACACCAAACCAGCTGCTGCGTGTGTTGCTCTATTATTTATTTATTTTTGTGGAACTTTCTGTAGGTTGGGAAGAGCGGCAACATCCCCGCAGGTACCACAGTGGACACCAAGATCACTCACCCATCAGAATTTGACTTCTACCTTTGCAGTCACGCTGGAATTCAGGTAATGATTGCAGAAGGATCAACTGTAACTCAACCAGCAAGTGAAACAGGCCATATTAAGTATTTTGCAGGCACAGTGAGAACTCGAGTAACACTTGTCATTCGTCATCTCTGCTTGCAGGGCACCAGCAGGCCGTCTCACTATCATGTGCTCTGGGACGACAACCACTTCTCTTCAGATGAATTGCAGGTTCTCACTTACCAGCTGTGCCACACTTATGTGCGCTGCACCCGGTCAGTTTCCATCCCAGCACCAGCTTACTACGCCCATTTGGTGGCTTTCCGGGCTCGCTATCACTTGGTGGACAAAGAACATGACAGGTAAGGAGTTGAAAAAATTGAACCTTGTGAAATGTCATTTAACAGTTGTCAGTTCTAGAACAAATAGAATTGTTGTGATTTCAGTGCTGAAGGAAGTCATACATCAGGCCAGAGCAATGGGCGTGACCACCAGGCCTTGGCCAAGGCTGTCCAGATCCACCAGGACACCCTGCGTACCATGTACTTTGCCTGAGAGCACACAACCCCAGGTTGGCGTGGGTGAGACCCTCTGATGGAACACACTACCCCCTGCTGTCTCGCTCCTCAGCGGTAGACAGCATCACAGTGGTTTCACATCGTGATCTCCCTACTTAACAAACCTGTCAGTTACCCACATGTCTACAATTGTACTTCAGCCCCTAACGCACCCCGAACCAAGCAAGCGATTAGACTAAGATGCAAAACAATCCCTCTATCATGGGGATTGAGTTAGAAGAGGTTTTATTTACATGTTGTGTATTTGTGTGTGTTTGTATTTGTTGTAGGGAAACATGTTGCAAAGTCTGAGAGGGAAAGGAAAAGTTTGTACACTGATAGATGGAATCTACCATTTCTAAACTAGTGGGCAGTAACATTTTACATTGGGGTGGTTAATAACTTAGAAAAAGCTGTTCACCCTCCTTCTCCTGATTTTATTATTTGTTAAGGTCTAGGTGCTTGAAGGGAGATTGAGACATCACAAATAACGAGGGGGCCGTTAACTGTTTATATGCCTAATGATTTGCTCCTCTGACAAACATTATTTATCAGCCAATCAAAGCAAAGTGCACTGACCAGGATAGGTACTTTAACCAGGACAGAAGTACTTACTACATTGGGGCTGGTGTTTGATTTTCACATAGGGGCACTATGTGATGAAAAGTGCCATTCGAGACCACCTCTGTCGTCATTTCTGTGTAAAACTATGAATTATTTGGCCCACATCTGCTGGGTTTTCAGTATTTGTCCTTGATTTACATTGGTGATCATTTTATGCCAAATCTGGTGATGGCTTACTAAAGGAATCTTTGTGTCAGATCTGTTATCAGCCCTTGAACCAACAGTTTATTATAGACGGGG
>OMNW01003981.1:48579-70311 GCA_900303245.1 Selene dorsalis | reverse complement strand
CAGCAATTTTATTCTCCTCTGCCTCACTTGTTACTCTGAACTGACAAAGATGCACCAGTCACCTAATCCCCCTGCAGACAAATAGCATATTGGGACTGGTTCCCAACAAGGACTCCTTTTTAATGTACTCTGAGCCGTGTTGATAAAAGACACATGATGTAGAAATCAACATAGAAGGGAACTTGATAAAATCACCTTTGTTCCCTTCTGTTTTTTTAAGTCTATTTTAATTTCAATCATTTTTTGTAATGAATATGCATGTAGCTGACTCATGTTTTAGGCATTTAGGCATTTGTCATAATTGTTAATTTCTCCCTCTATTCATATTAACCCTACTTCTATTTTTTAATGTATATAGCAGCAGAATAGTATTTTCTGCAGTGTCTTTTTGTCAGAGTGATATTTGTGTGGTGTCTCGACATTCAGGCATTCGGTACAGTGGAGTGAAAGCTGCAACATTTTAGAGTCGAACTGATTTGAAATTCCCTTAAAAAAAAAACCTCCTGAATTATAGTGTTTGCTCCCAGAACTGGGAGCAGTCGTCGCACAACAGCTTGAGTTTTATGCAAATGACTTTTTGTGAGTCTTTATACTATATATATATAGTAATGTTGGTAATAGGGTATATTTTGAATAAGCTTTCAAGTGGAGGCTGCTGAAAATATTGTAAAGAATTTTTTTAAATGACCGGCCCACGTGTAGTCTAAATTAACACTGTCTATTTGTATACAGATTTTAAATGCAAATATTCTCTTGCCTTCTAAGACTGCTCCAGTCTTACTAATAATTCTAGACATTTCCTAACATCCCACCTAAGTTTTTCTGCTAAGTTAAGCTGGCGAATGTTCATAGTCTTGATTGGAGGCGAGTAGTCTATATTTTCTAACTATGCATCATTTTTAGCCAAGAGATTTAACAGCGGGGTGTCTCACATGTTTTTGGGTCATTTATAGAGGTAGATAATCAGGGCTTTTTTTGTTACTGTTGTTTTTTAGCATGTTGCATTTAGTAGCATTTCTTAGTGCTTATCAGCATCTTCATGTCTTTCTAATGGGATGAAGTATTTATGTGGTCATTTGTATCATTGTAGATTTTTTAGCCTATAAAATTGGGTGTATCCTTTGTAACACACGATCTTTCTTAGCCAAACAAGATTACAAACTTTTACAAAACACGGAAGCACAAACATCAACATCTTGATTCTAGGTGCTAGATGTTGTCACTGTAAACCACCTTAAATCCTCACTGGATTGGTCCACAAAGCTTTTTACTTGTATGTGAAAAGATGCTTCATCGATTTGAGCGTCTTTTCTCTCCCTCTGACGACCTCTCTGTGTTACCCTCTCAACTCGTTACCTGTAAAAGCAACTAGAAAATCCGACTGACTGTGTTTGTGGGGCATTCTGAAAATCATGTACTTGATATTTACTGTTATGATGTCAATATTGTTCTTATCGGTGCTGGTCTCACAACATGTAAATTTGGATGCACTTTTGATAGCAGAACGTTGGTATGACTTCTATAGATGTGTGTTCCTCAATCGAAGCAGGAGGCTCGGCCATATTGTGTGACACTGGTGTAATTGTATGGAAATGGCCGTGTGTTCTACCTCTTGTTACCTGTTTAAGTGTTATGGTAACATCACACTGCTGGCCATTTCTGTATAATTACCCCTGCTATCTGTTTAATTGGCATTGTTTGAGTCTAGCATTGACAGTAGAGGTTCTAAACGCTTGGTGTGCACGATGGTGAACGCGCTTTTCTTAGTTTATGTAGTTATTATGTAGTGATTTTTTTCCCATATTTTTACTCAGACTGATAAGAGAGAATGTGTTTTAGTTTTTTTTTCCTAATAGGAGTTTTGAGTGTTGAGCTGTACGACCAAATTCTTGAAGTGTGTTTGTATTCACACGCAGCTTTCCCTGTTTTCGTTCCTTTAATTCTATGCACCAATGAAATGACAAACTTTCGCTTGGCACCTTTAATTTTCTTTTCCCCACCTGGGCAGTGAAAGGGCAAAATGCAAAGCCTTCATTAGGTGTGATTGCTGCATATTGTTGATCTGGTCAGATTGTAATCGTATCCCAGTGGTGCTGTCAGTCAGACTGTTAATTCTAACTAGAAAACAGCCCCTGTCTTAGGATCAGCTTGAAAGATAAGTGCTGAAATCCATGTCAACAGATGTTTGTAAAACATATGGCACAGCAAAGTACATCTGATCAGGTAAATTCCACCACAGAACATGAATTGTCTCCGTATATAATCTGTAATTTAAGTGCAAGTGTGACTGGATCAGAACAAATTACTGATAGGTGTCAGGTAAAGCCTGTCGCTGGCTCTGTACTAGGAAATGTGAATGTGCTTGTCTCTGTGCGAATGCAAGCCTTTATGATGCTGCCGCAAGCATCCACATCATTCACTTCTTCGAATGTCCAGTTTTCAGACTGTCTCTCAAAGGGATGCCTGGGTATTTAGTGTTTTAGTCGGTGGTCTCTTGTTCTCCAGAAGATGCTTGCCATATTATATTTAAAGTGAAAAAGTTTAAATAAGCAACAAGATCATGAACATTTGACTGCCATTTAAGAGGTGTCCTAAAAAGCAACTCACTAAAAATCCAAACATCAAGGTATCATTTTAGGAGATGTGTTTGTGCTTGTTGTCACTTGCTTCCTTGTGTGTTACATTACCTATACCAGCACCTTAAAATACCCGATCAGAATGGCATTGCTTTTCCTGGAGATGTAACTCAAACATTTGACGATGTTGTTTTTGCACTAAACATGAATGGACTTTGTAGCTGTTGCAGCATTAAGAGTATTTATCGGGTGGCAGAATGGCAGCCTCTTTTTTTTTCACCCTCCTTTTGTTTCGAAAGGATCTGTCGGCATTGGTGGCTTTTCAAAATAAAAGATGCACAGTCTACAGGCCTCTGAGCCTCGGCTTGTGCACTTGCCTAGCCAGCCATCATTTTGCATGTCGTCTTTTACAAAAACAAACAAAAAAAAAAAATCTCCCAATGCCCTTAAATGTTAATGAAAGAGTGAAACTTGTAGTTGCGTGGGTGGGTTGCCTTTGTATAGTGATGTGGGAGAAAGGTGCTTTATACAAAACTAACCAACTGGAGCTGAAGAGCCTAATAGCTGTGGATAATGAGATTTGTGTTTATCACACTGCTCGTTGGAGACGTGATGCCAAAGTGCGGAAGGTTTTACATGGTCACAGTCCCCGTTCAAGACTGCAAACTGATGATACTGAAATAAGGCCTCATCCTGACACCAACACACTGTATACAATGCATATCCAAATTCAGAAGAGGCTTTTTCGTTTTTACAGAAATCTGCTCGATTATATTGAGCTAAAACAAGAATGTGTATGAAACAAATGAAATACACCAGCCTAGATGATTGTGGCACTGTTTTCTAAGTAGAAATAGTGCTCAAGGTGCTTAGTACGGCTTTCAAAACACCTGCAGCGGAAACCATAATATTAATACATCTTTTTTCCTAGATGCGTAAATGAAATTTATACGTTCACTTGAGTTTGGCAGTTTTCCATCATCTTTTGTGGAGTGGACAAACCTGGGACAAAGCAGGTTCTAGAAATAGCTGATGTGTAAATGAAATGACATATCATAAGCTAAGTTAATTTTATTTTAAAGATAGCGGGTTTTCTTCTATTATAGATACATTTAAATTTAGGGTTGAAAAGGTTGGGATCAGATTCCTTCGAGTGTAATGATCAGCCTGTTGTTTAGTAGCTTTTGAATGGTCTTGGAATAAATAAACAAGTAAATATAAAAAAAAAAAAAAGCCAGATTTCAATTGAAGCAACACCCTTTAGCTTATTCCAAACCATCACCCTCTGTATAGTAATGTCTGTCCTCTCTGCTTCTCACCCGTCTCTTGTAGAGAAACTATTGCTACAGAAAAGAACCTCTTGTAGAGTCAAACCTATTTTCCTAGCTCCAAATAATAACAATGAATGTACTTAGAGCCTGCGTGGTTTTTAAAGTTGTATAGGCTATCCATCCAGTACATTTATACTCATGTTTGCTTCATGTGTACAGCCTTTTCTTCTGATTTTAGGTGTTTTTCTCTTATTTATAGGCTTTAACAGTTGCAAAAAGTATTATGTTTTCTTCTTTAATATTTCATTGACATAGATATTGCCCACATCACAGCTGATATCATCAAGCCTTTCACTGATTAACATCAGATATATGAGTCTACAGTTGTCTTTCTCTGGGTGTTGGCTACTGTAGTTCTAGGAGACACGTTTTTTGTTTTTTTTTTCCCACACTGGTTGCAAAGAGTAGTCATTTTTTCAGTTCTGGTGTCATGCTTGTGAGATGTGCTGTAACATAAGAGCTGTGTGTGTATATATGGTGGTTGTTTTGGTGTGTGATGTTGTTTGCCATTAGATTTTTGGCCTCTGCTTAAGCCCTCAGTCTGATCTTTCTGTCCCTGCAGAGTTGTCCTGTAAAATCCTCACTAACTCATTAGTTCAGTGCCACTTGGAAGCAATGAGGCTAACGTTGTTTGAGTGTTGCTTCTGTTCCTTACTTTTGGTGATTGTAATATACACAGCTGTGTTTTTTTTTTCTCTCCCAGTTTTATAAACGACAGCTTATGGTTTACATGGCACTCTGTTGGCTTCAGCAGGCGTACGTGTCCTGTTCCTGTTCATAAGTAAACCTTTCTGAAGCATCACTTTGTCCACAAAGTGAGTCTCTGTCATGCCAATGTCCGCAGTTACCTGCAGCCATGTGATAATATACGTTTGGCTATATTGTCATCGTTTTTAGCTACAAGTCTGAATCATAGAGTACAAATTTGAATACAGACCTGAGGAAAGAGCCATCATCTCTCATGTACACCAAGTGTGGCTACTTTGTGTTTCGGTTCTTTTGTGTCTTGTTTCTTCAGGCAGTCCCTCAGCAGTCCCCTTGTTGTTTCGACCTTGGGCCTGACTTAAGTGTTTGAATGACAAATGGTACAATGGTACAAACATTCAGGTCCAGACGATAAAGATTCAGGAGTTCAACAATTCTTTTAACTTTTCATCTTGTGTCACCATCAAATCAAATTTTAATTTGTCCAACAGATTGGTTTATGGCGTACTTTGTTCAGTCATAATTATCAAATGTTAGCATGCTAACATACTGCATCAAGTAGGTGAACATGGTAAAACTCCATCCACTAAATATCGGCATGTTAGCTTTGTTTTGTTTCAGAGTTGCTAGCCTGGCTGTAGACTCGCTTTTTGCATACTGAAACTTTGTGGCTGAATTTGACTCATTTAATTACTTAAGGCTCTAAACTGCTGGTGGCATTTTACATGGGGCCATAGTAAATATGACTTAAACCAACGTTAACTGTTACTGAGCTTCACCAAACCAGTGACATACAGTTGATCTACACGCATCCAATCGTGCAGGAATCGTATTTTTGTATTTTTTCAAAGCATTTCTAGTCTTCGGAAAAACTTGGCTTTTTATTTACCAACTTTGAAAAAACTACCTCAGAACAGTGACAGGTGCTAGCTAATATTAGCCCTAATTTATAATAATGGTAACAAAATCAAAAATTGTAGTGACCAAACCAACACGAGCCAATATCACGTGAGAGCACTGTTCTTTTCTTGAACCTTAATAAATGGAAAACCAAGTAATCATGTATGACTGGTTGGTTGCTTTAGTTGGTTACACGTTAGGGGACCAAATTTTTGTAATTGGGAGTCTCATTGTTTTCTGTAAGTCCTTCATTTTTTCCAAAGATGGCAACAAAAATAGCCCAGCCAGCGAAATCTAGGACTCATTTTTGTGGTAATTAATGATAAACTGTGGTCATGACCAGATCATATATTGACAGATGTGCTGTTGTAATTACCATCCACAATGGGATGTGTTCGTATTCCAGCAAAGTTTTTGATGGTATTGAAAAATGTCTGTAGTGGCAGTGCAGGTGTTTTTGGAAAGATGTATGTACAGCAATAATCTCAGAGGGCGAGTTGTGGATTACTGGCAATCAGTTGTTTTTTTATACACCAGTCTATACTCCTTACAAAGGTCAAGGCAACTCTCAGCAACCATCTTAGACTTTAAGAGTTAGTTGGACAATACTCAAGCAAATGGGTAGATAAGCATGTGGAACCAGCTTTTCTGTTTCTGTTTTACCAGAATGTGGAAATATTAGGGTTTCATACTGGATAGAGCCACTCCATAAGATCAAATGCCTACATTTCTCTGCCGTGTTGTTATCCCAGTACTGCAATAAAAATCAGGGTGGATGTCCCTGTCTCTTACTCAGTTGATTTCCACTTTTCCTATGATTAGCCAGACTCGATGCCGTTTTTGTTATGGGTTTAAGATATAGTTTTGCATGAGACAATTTACAAAGGGAATACACACATTTGAACAGACTTTACAGTGTATCGAACCATTGTAAACTTCAACAAAAGGTACATATGAGGTTGTGTGGCAATTAACTTCAGATTCTTGTCATTTAGTCTAAACTGAATACATCCAGTGTGTTTGTAGTCGATTTATGTGTGCCTTTTGTGGAATATCTCTCCTTTCCATCAGCCCCGACTTTGGGTTTCTGAGTCCTTTCAACATAAAGGTTTGACAAAATCTGCTGCACCACATACGAAAAAAAAATTCTTAATTATCATGCAACCTTGCGTGTAGATGCTGCATAGAACGATCAGTATTTGTGTTTTGCACTTTCAAAGCAGTCTCAAGAAAAAAAAAAGCCCACGTGAGGTCGGGCAGAAAGTAAAAAGAAATGACGAGGTATTTTATGCTATCAATAGGAATTATAAGGAATAATATGACTTTGAAGAGCTTTTCTAAAAAGGTTGATATATCTATATATATTCATGAAGTACCTCATAAGCCTGATATATGCTGCATTGACTTTTTTCTTTAGTGTACTTCATATTGTCCAATAAAATTTTTAATTTTTCCCCTTTGGGAGGGTTGAAGGTCACTACAGGCTGTGCAAATGCCACATCCACTTAATCTGATAGTCTGTTGTAACACAGGAGTCCATTGTTCCTTGTGGCCAAATGAGAATGTGTCATTTATGCAATTTATACCCGCATCTCATCAGAACATTTCAAAGCTGTAGCCACATTTTTTTTTTCTTTGGTTTTCTGTCTTTTTGTTTTTGCATATTCTCCATGTATGTGTAGCCAAAAAAATATTGGGTTCAGTTGACAAAGAGTTGATGTGCGTTAAGCATCCTGTGAGGCCCTGAGGTATAAAATGACTGTTGACTCAGGTATTGCCGTGAAAGGGCTGTGTCTGTTTACTGTGTCCCTGTCCCACATCCCCCCCTCCACACCTTTGTCTTAAAGTAGCCTTAGTTCTAGTGAGGTTCCTATTTGGCCTTAAACGTTGGAACAAATTATGCACTACACTTTGACAGACTTGACAGAGCTTGATTCCTGTTCAGACACATTTTTTAAAAAGTTTGTGTCACGTCATTGCCATGTTATCTACCTCCTATGAATGTAGGGGCTGTCCTGGAGTTGTAATCGACTGCTATAAACCTTTGATTTTCTTGCTCATCTAAGAAAAACAGACAATCATCTGTAGATTTTTGAAAAATATATGAAATCCCTCATCCCCTCATTCATTCTTGCTTAGAATTAATTCCAGGACACTCCATTGTTCTCAATGCTCTTTTTTCCCTTCATTGGCCATTTTCATTTTATACCTTGTGTGATTTTTCATTGTAAGCCATGATGGAGAAGCAAAGTGACCAAAGTCTCTTGGCAAAGGCAGCCTTGCACAGCCATGTGAATTCAACCCTCCCTTCATTTGTGTCATTTTGAGCTCAGTTTTGAGTTGTTTATTTTCTCTCTCTCTCTTTCTCTCTCACTCTCTCTCTCTCTCTCTCTCTCTCCTCCCTTATTTAAACCACGACATGCCAAAACTGAATTTGCTGTCATTCCTGTTCTGGTGAGGGTCTTCATGTTGCTGATTTTAATTTGTTCACATCCACTGCTAAGCTCCTTGTTCTTGTTGTTGTAAAGTTGTAAGCTTTTGATTTCTATTTTACATTTCCTTATTTTTGTTAACAATTATGCTTACAGAACACAAGATATGCTGTAAACCCTGTTAGGACATAATGTGAATACGTATCACTTAATATAGTTCACTCTTTGGCTTGACTGTAAGTTGCATTAATTAATAAAAATGTTTGAAAAGGTCCTGTTGTCTTTTTTTTTTTATGTATACTAGAGTGCATGGGTGTATGATTCATAAATGAAATAGTTTACACCAGACAGATGGAGTCATGGTAGAAAAGCACAGCTGTTATTAATAACGTCAGCGAGGGCTTGATTATAGTCAAGTTCCTGTGGTAGTGCAGTAGTGACGGGGAGCCAGCAGGGACAACACCAGGCCTAGAGAGAAGCTAAGTGAAGTGAATTATTTTATTTACCCCTGAACCTTTTCCCTCCGGACATGACAAAATAAAAAATGTCCTATATAAAACAGAGTTCAACATTACAGGGCTGTTGCTGTAGCACACTGTCTTAAACTGCGGGACAGAACCGCTTTAAACTGGTCTTCAGTATTTTTTGTCCAAATTCAGAGCCTTGCATTTGAAGAGCGATTGCGTCATAGCGGCGCGACGAGATTGTCCCATTTCGGAGTTTCGTTCCCCTGGTAACGATGAATCCATCTGCTGGATTCTTCATCCCAAGAGTCACTGCGTCTGTTAATGAAAGCAAACAACGTGACGAAGAGTAGTAAATATTGGGTTTCAACTTGGTTATGGAGCTAAAAGACTTTAAAACCTCTGGATTTTGTGGAAAAAATGTAGTCGCTGTCAAGGCTGCTACAGGAGCCGCGTAGTAACGTCGGGCACAGCTGGTGACGCACGACGTAAATCCTCTGTAGACCAGACGTCTCATTTTTGCTCGGGCTACGTCAGCTATGGAGGGCCGTTCATTCTTACAAGGGACTCCGAAGGATGTGGTGCCTGGATTAGGACACAGTTTGTGATTGATTCAGTCAGTGACCTGTTGATGGAGAGAAGCTGCGGAAGTAACTTGCGAGTTCAGCGAGTAAATGGTAAACTTACACACACACTTACACAGAGGCAATTTCAGGGAACATTTTGACTTGTAAACTGCTAATTAAGGAAACTGGTTTCAGCTTTGTGTCTCCCACTCCCATTTTACCACCTGTACACAGCGTGTGTGCAGAGCTTGTTATAACAACATCTCTGTGGCAGACTTATTCAGTGTTACATGTAGGTTATGACTTAAAAAAGACGATTTCTCAGTCGTGGCTGATCAGCTCTAACTTTATATTAGAATCATACACACATTTTTTTAAAAGACAACTTTTGTGAGGTTTAATAAACTTTATTCGTCATAACTTTGCTGAAAAAATGTAAAAACAAATCTGTAGACATGAGGTTGATGTGAAACACTTAAACAGGCAGTAGGGCTGTTTTTATAAGACGTGGCACAGGTTGACCTCAGGATTATAAAATGTTACATATATTACAGAGTATATCCATATAAGATTATTGTCACTGGAAATTTGAAATGGGGATTAATGAAATGGCCTCTTAACACCATTTTTTTCATTATTTTCCTTGTGTTGCCAAAGTTTTACAGAACATTATGAGACATATACTACAGCTACAAGTTTAGCCTTTGGCTTTGCTAGATACATTTACCATCCAAAGTCACATTATGTTAGTATAATAAGAATTAATCCATTTTAAAGCCTGTGGTTGAAATACCAATCAGATCTAAAAGCAGTGAATTTCAAACTTTATTTGGAGTATTGATTCAGGCTTTGGCATACTGCAACACTGAAGGTACGGACAATAAGGAGGGGCGGGTTTGAGCCACATTCACATATATAAACAAATTGGTTCATGTATAGACAGTAAAGATGACGATCAGTGCCAGTGTGATGATCACACTCCAGACTGGCTGGCATACGAGATAATTAAAAACAAAGTAAAGGATCTTGTGTGATAAAACACTACACCATAAATCACCACACAGATGAAAAACTACTGTAAGAAAACAAAACTAGACAAATTACCAGACACAGTGTTTCATCTTTGAAAAAAGTACATAAAGTCATTTTTCTTTCACATAGCAGAGGAGTTGTGCACAAACATGCCTCTCAACCTCTTTATTTCTTCCCAATTTATCCTGTGGATGACACTGTGAGCAGGATCTAGGGACAGTTACGTAAGAACTTCAAAGGTTTCAGTTGTAGGGGGATGAAAATAAAACACAGCTCCACAGGTTACTCAGACATGGCAATGATGTGTGATGCTGACATGTTTCTTGGACAATGGCAGATCAAAGATCTTCTGATCATTCGCCTCGCTCCTTGTCTTCATTTTGGAAATTGGATGGGGATCATAAATCCTAGGTGTCCATGAAGGAAGATGACAAAAACATTTGAAATCATGAGAAACAACTACAAATTAAGACATGTAACTATTACAACAATAAATTAATGTAAAAAAAAAAAAAATGGCCCAAGTGCGTGACCAGATTTTTTTTTTTTGTTTCATTCCCACTGGAATTCCACACTGAATAGAAAGATCTTTCATAAAAAGTTATAAAATAAATAAGCACTCTTTCCCTTTGAGTTTTGAGTAGAAAAAAAGTCGCATGGCGTGCAGGCCTAAGAGGAGAAAGAGCAGTAGGAGTAGTATTTTTTTTTAATTATTATATGTTTTTTTGCAGATGCATCTCTGCCCTTTTCTTCTCTTCTTTGGCCTCTGTGGTCAGAAACACACACACATGCTGATGGGTCAGTGTGACCCGCTCAGTGGTTGCTGCTGGTCCTCAGTACACCCAGTTCACTGGGACCCACTGGGGTTCACTGCACAGTTTGTCCACAGCGGCCTGTAACGTCTCAAAGGCCTTGTCCAGGTTGTCGTTGGTGATGGTCAGGTCGAAGTAGTGGTTGTAGGCCCTCTGGATGCGGGCACTCTCATCCACTGTTTTCCTCAGGTCCACATCCTGCCGACACACAGAGGACAGGTGAGTTGTTGAACTATGTACGAGCTGCTAATGTGAGACGCTCAAGAGAATAAATTGGTGCATGTAGGAAAATGACGAATGATTGAGGGGAATTATGTGATATGAATAACTTTGTTTGCCAGGCACTTTGCATCAGCAGAATGAAAAAGAGGACAGCTACTTTAAGCTCCTTTACTCCTTTGCTCCACAATTTCAGAGATTATTGTAATTTTGACTCCACTTCATTTATTATACAATTGCAGTTTCTAGATATTTGCAATGTAAATTTTACAAAAAATCGTAAATAAGATTTAATACTTGCTGTGTTATGAAAGAGGCAAGTTAAAAGGCCTAAAATGTTGATATTTATGTAAACTACACTGCCACCTTTACTACTTTTACTAACATAAGATTTTGAATGTAGGTGTTTTACTAGTCTGGTTTTCTCTTTTTTTCAGGTGGCATTTGTGTTCACTTACCGTGAGCTGCTTAGTTGTGATGCCTGCGTCCACCACAGCTTTGTGCATGCCCTTGAGTGTATCAAAATCTGGCGCTGCAATGAACACCACGTAAGGCATGAACTCTGCTGTTTTCAGAACCTTCAGAGCCTAGAGAGAGGTGATCAAAAGGTGACATTTTAGTCAAAATATTAAACAGTATAAACCTTTACCCTGTGTAACATTCACTGTCCTCAAACCAGCTCTCACCTGTGGGTTGACATCCAAGATGCAGGTGCGTCCCGTGGACACCACCTCGTGGATGGACTCGATCTTGGTGCCGTACAGGTTGCCATCATATTCTCCGTGCTCCAGGAAGCGGCCAGCCTTCACGTCGACCTCCATTTCCGTCCTACTGGTGAAGTGGTAGGAGTTGCCATCCAGCTCGTCGTCACGAGCACGCCGCGAAGTGTCTGACAGAGGACAGACGTAGAGTTAAGTGTTGGATCAGGCATCATAAAGCTTTCTTGCTTAGTGTGTGACAGAATGTATAAATACAGGCAGACACCATGTGAGACCTACATGGTATAGTTGTGCCAAAACGGGTGGGTTGGAGGACCATCAGTCGGTTTTTCAGGCTGCGGCGGCCCACACCCTGTGCACCGATGAGAACCAGAGTCTTTCTCTGGAATGCTGGCACTTTTGCCACTTCCTCATAAATCTGCAGCTCATGTCTGTCAAACTCTGTTTAAACACAGACACAATCACACTATGAACCCACCAAAGAAAAAGATAATGAGGATGTCAGTCAACAGTTTGAAGAGCTTTCTGACCTGCATTCTTGGCTGTCAGGTACATCATCTTCTTCTTCTTTTTGCCAGCTATAGTGCCACAAAGGATCCCTGCAAAACAAGAATGATCACTTAGCCACTTGTGCTTTTTCTCTTTTTGCAATTACAGCATTTGGTCAAAAGGGGGCAGATGTGGACCATATTCTGATTGTTTGAAAACCATGGGCTACCCAGGCTTTTTCACTATAAATCAGTTTTCAGTGGTAAAAGCAATAGCGAGGTGACAGAGGTCTGGCAGCAAACACGTTGACAGAGTTAAGGGCAATCCATCTTTTCAGCATCAGCCTTGCTGAAGAGAGAAACTGGAAACTTGAGTTGTAGCTCTAACCAAAGCACGATTTACAGTGTTTATACAGAACAGCACCAAGAAATGTTTGCAGCAACCTACCTGATCCGTCAAAGTCTCGAGGGACGAATGCTTTCCTCTTCTCCTCCAAGAACTGACTGGGTATCAGTCCTGTGGCTCCACCCACCACATGACACGCCTGGCACAGATTACAGATTAGGTCATACTTAAGACTTGAAATCTTTTCGTTCCTGTCATTCAGTGACAGACACACAAAGGAAATAGAGAGACAACAGCTCACCTGCCACCAGTTGGGATCCTCTCTGTTGACAATCTGAAGGATGTCGCCTTTCTTGAAGGCCATCCCAGCCTCTCGGCAAGGGATCAGGTTATCATTGGCTGGGTTGTAGTCAAAGTACGGCCTCACATAGACCTGCGATGAACACATGACGTGTTTTGAGTCTGTGCAGAAGTGAATTCCTGCATGTTTGTGGGGAAAGTGGTTGTGGAGAAACTGGATAGACACACACAAACTAGAAAAACAAAGGGCCGTGAGCCCAGCATGCTGTCTCACACTCTAACACAGAAACAGTGGCTCATTCACGCCCATTACATCCCACACTGCACCCGACACAGCTGCTCATGCTGCGCCAATGGTGGAGACTTTTGCCAGGCAGTGTAAGTGCTCTGGCCAATGTATTAGATTAAACAAGCAGCTAGAGGAAGCAATAAAACAAGCCAGTAAAGTATACAGTGCAGTGCGCCCTGAGCCACAGAGCAGGATGTGATTTTACATTACGTGTCATTCAGCTCTACTGCTGTTCATTCAATTTAAGCCAAACAGGCATTTCCAAGTTTATGTCTGTTTGTTCAGGATACACAATCTCTTCAGGAGTTTTCTCTACAGGAGGCATAACAACTCGAAAAACCTCTGGTGTATGAATGAGAGACAAATAACTAGAAATATCATAAATTACTGTACTTTCCATGCAAGTGAGCCTGAGATTACAGGAAACGTGTGTGTAAGAGACAGAAACAGCTAGTGTGACCTAGATAGGACGTGGAGTGTTATTAATAGGGCTCCAAGGGTTCACATTCCTGCACAGGGGATTGTGGGAAGGCCGCAGGACAGATCACCAGTTCTGTACCTACTGCCCAACATCTGCTGCTCATTACATAAGTGTGCATGTTTGTGTTGATATTATCATCTCATTTGACACTCGTGTGTGAGTGTACCTGTGGAGGTGCAGGAGCGTCTCGGTAACTCGGGAGTATTTTCAGTGTGATCCCCCCACTGCAGTCTTTGAGCATTTCCTGCAGCTCGGTGGGGTTGTTTCCAACGTCCTTCCCGTTCACTTCCTTTATGATGTCACCCACATGGAGCAGGCCCTGCCTGTCAATCATGCCGCCATGCAGGATTCTAGCAATGACCAGGTCCTCTTTCTCCACACGAAATGTCACACCCTGAGACAGAGAGACGGAGGAAGATGATGTTTATCCCCCGGTATCTGTTTTTTACATACACACCCTCGTTCACTCACCTTCAGCCACCAGCCCCTTGTTCTGACATGTACTCATACAATTGATGACTCACCTGCTATTCATGTGGTCATGTGCTCAACCACTCCCTGCCAGCAGTATCCATACACACACTCAGTCATTATGCGTCTCTACTCACCAGTGGCTCTCCGGCCTTCTTTCGGATGCCAATCATGCGCACAGCATCTGCCTGCATCAGAGCGCTGTTCACGGCCGCATCATTGGCCGTTTCAGCTGGGGGCGGGACTTCATAACACTTTGAGGCCACCATATCATGTGCCTCCAAAAGAGACTGAGAGAGAGAGCAAGAAGGATAAATTGAGAGACAGTGAGTGGCCATGCTTATGTAAGTTTGAAAGAGGAGAAAAAAACATTCTTTCTCTGACAAATGAAAAGTTGAATCCACGAGCTATAAAATGAAACTTTGTGCAGTTCAACACATTCACTGGTTTTGCTGTTACTTGGTCTGGTATGACCTGTGTATTACGGTTTAAATGACATTATTAAGTTGTTTGCTATGTCTGCTGCCACCCACTGTGACTTGATGTTTCAAGTAAAAATAAAGTGATGACAGCTGTAGAAGACGCTGACAGATGGTAGAGGTGGAACAAAGACAGCCAGCTCATGGGCCGACAGTCGATCAGACGCCTTTACCGCCACAGAATAAGTGTTAAATTTGCAAAGCTGCAGCATCTGTAACAGTTCACCATTTGTCTCGTGGGTTTAAATTTTGAGAAAAAAAAAAGAATTATAATCATGAGCACAAAGCTGTTTAAATAACAAACTTCCCAGATGTGCCCTCCCACAAGCATATTAAAAATTGTGGCTTAAAAAAAACAACAACTAATCATCTAATGGCACAAATCCCAAATATGGATTACAACCAAAATGCATTCAATTAATTCTTGGCTCGCCGAGTGTCCCTTCACTAGCTTTTGTCCTAATCTGTGTCTCGATACACTATCAGGACTACGTTTAAAGTACCTTACCAACAAGTGACAGAAAAAAGTCCATATACTCACACATTCAGTATGTGATGTAATATCTGTTTCCCTCATTCCTCTTCTCTTTTCTCCCCAGTTTGCCTTTCCCTCCCTCCCTGTCTCTCCCTCTCTCTGTTCCCTCTCTCTCTCAGTAGGTCAACAGGGTCTTATCCTCCAGCTTACAGCACACAGGGCCCTGATTGGTGCACGGGCCTGTTAGGCTCAGAAGTCTGACTCCTATTGGTCTGGCCTGTGTAAAGCCCCTGGTTCGGTCTGAGGATAGAGGTTAGTGTCCTAGTGATGCATGAGGACACCATCCAAAACATCAGCTGTGTGTTACTGTAACTACAGTCAAAACATTACGACTATACGCCCAGTTTAGTGTCACTGGCCACCTGCACTTCCCAAAATGAGTTAATATTCAATCCACTAGCACCACTACTACATTTATAGATGAGGTTGTATTTACCTTGTCGGCAGAACAAATATTTAACATGCAGCGTGTAAATTCTGCAGTGTGTGTGTGGGTGGGTTGGTGTGTGTGTGTGCATGGGTTTCCCACCTGGAAGTGTGGCTCCTGCAGTATCTTGGACAGTTCGGCCGCGCTATCGTCTTTAACCTTGAGGTGGCTGATGTCGCCCAGGATCTCTGTCACCAACTCCACATTGTTGTCCTGCACCGCCTCCAGCTTGACTTCCTCCAGCTGCTCGTGAGCCTGGGGGGTAGACAGAGTGGCTCAGGGAGGGAAGGTGTCTTCCGGATGCGATGAATGGAGGAAATTTTTTGTTTCGTAGTAGATCTGATTGCTGGTGTTATATTGCATTCTGCATACAGGGTAGAGCCAGTTTATCGTGGGATTAGTTTCACTGTGTAGGCAAGCCACTGTCTGCCTTATGATATACTGTTAAAAGTCAAAAGAGCCTTTGTTTATGTTTAGTCATCTGTCATCTGTACAAGTTGCAGCCCTGCAGGACAGAAGCTGAATGGTGCAAAATGACAACAGCCTGCCTCGCAGGACCGACAGCTGTCCTCCACCTGAACTCACAGCACACTAGCTTTCAAACAGCACTGGAGATGTGTGCTTGTGTGCAGGGGTAATACATGCACTGTCAGTAAACAGGCACAGTAGGATAGAGATACTTTATTTTGTGACTGACAGCTTGTATCCACTTGTATAATTCTTGTGTGCGCTCTGTTAGTCAAAGCCTTAATGTGCCTCAGCTCCTCAGCCACAGCAGAGCGAAGCGGGTGCTGGGAGCAGGGGGTGGACGTCTCAGAGCTGGCTACAGTGGTTGTCTGCTCACTGCTGCTCACCCCGAGCTATGTGTGTGTGCTACCTTAGCCAGGGAGCGTACAGTGGGACTTTCCATGATGCCGCGTAGGAAGAGCAGGTCAATGTCTTTGGCGCCCGCGGAGGTGGGCGGCTCACCCAGATTATCCAAAACCTGCTGCATGGCTGGATGGACGGTCGAGAGACATAGATGCACCCACAGACAGACAAAGAGGGAGAGAGATAAGATGAGTTAGCCAGGCGTGAAAGTCATACAAAGCATAAACACACACACAACAGTGTTGAGGATACAGCAGCAGCCAGAGGGAGAGAGACAGTCCTTGGCTTGAGAATGTCAGAACCAGCCTCTCACTTTCATGTTCCCCACTTCGAGCTAAAATGGGCCCAAATGCTACAAAATTTACAACATGCTATATACATATGATATGCCATTATGCAGAGCTTGACTGGTCAATGGCCTACACGTAACATGTACCATTAAATACGTAGTAAAGCATAACACACTCCAGGTGTCCAGGATTTATGTTGTTGTCCTGACAAATGAACTCTGTAGAGTTCACAAACACAGAGAGGGAGTGGTGAGGACTGTAGGTATCAGCCAGCTAACACCCTAATGCCAGGGTCTCAAAGCCCATGTAAGCCCATTTAAGACACTTAAAGCCCTGGGAATGTGTGTGTATGTGTGTGTCTCCGTACCATTACACACTTATGTGGGCATTCAAAACGTCCAGTCAGCGCTTGTATGCACTTGATCCTCTCTCATGATATCTTTACGTGTTGCTCCACTAGCTCATTATTACGCAGTAACCCTGACTCATGTCATAGTCACACTCTAGTTTAGACAAAGTCACACATTAAATTTTCGCCTTGGAATTAGACATTGTGCTGTTGTCTGAGGTGTTTTCTGGTGTGATATGTGTAGTGTTAAAACAAAAATCAATGTAGCTCTTCCAAAAACAGTCACAGTTGGAACAACATTTCACGTGATAAATTCATAAAAGTTGCTGTTTCAGATCATTTACGAGAAATGTAACACAGGAGCATTTCACATGGCAGTTTGTTTCTTCAAAATGTCAGTGCATAGGATCGACTGCATCAAATGCTCTCTCACGTCTGCTTTTGTGTGGGCTGGGTAGTGTGCTTCATTCATGATCAATATATTTCTGTTTTAGATGGAATCTCAATTCTCCTTTTTTTTGGTTTGCAGTAGAAAAACTGCCACATCACTTAAACTAGTTTGACAGTGTCATTTTTATATCCGGCTGTTCCTCATCAAAGTCACATAGTTGTATGATTACAAAGGAAGACATTTTGTAAAAACAATTTATCACACAGTGAAGTGAAGACCTGACTGTGACTTCAACATAGAGCACAGACAGACTACATAAACAGCAGGCTCCATGCAAAAACAACAAAAACAAACCTTAAATATTTATGATCCTCTTAAAGGACAAATAGGAGATGGAGGTGAAAAACTGCACTGCAGACTATTAAACCCGGTTATCCAGAGCAATATATGTATCTCTTGAGACCATAAGACCACAGTCTAAACTTCAGCTCTGACATACAATAAACAGTATGAAAAGAATATGCAGTTTCTTTGGGGACAACACAGGCCTTCAGAGCAGAGTGGTAGTTTTAGTAAAGGCATCCACAAAACCATAAACAAGTATTAAAACACCAGCCTGATTGCAGTGCAGTCATTCACATTTTAATTAAGATTAGTCATGGTACAGCCTCCGGGAATATGGAGAGTAATGTGTTTCCTATTTCACAATTAAACACAATAACTTGTAGGAGTAAATCTAAAATGTGCAAAGTCGCCCGGGTTGTGTGAAAGAGAATAAAAAATACGCAACAGAGGCTAAACCTAATATATGTGGATACAATCTCAAAAATACACCAGTGTAAACTCAGTGACTGCACAACCAATGTTTTGTGTGCTCTCTCTCTCTCTCTATCTGTGTGTGTTGACCTCTACCCGCCTGGTCAGCTCATTGTGTCATTGCGTCCTCAACCACAGGAATGTTTGCTCATCCCAGCCCCCATCGCCACGTGTACTTGTGTGTACATTACTCATCTCCACAGGCAACCACGCGATGTTTTTGTATCTAATGAGAGATTTGAGATGAACTAAAGCCTCCTACAAAGTCTATATAATCCTATGAAATATAGCATGGCAATACAACCACCTACCAGCCTCTTGCTAAGCCTGGCCTGAAGAAGTTGTAAAAGCCAAGAGATTACAGCACTGGACAGTGTACAGTAGTGTTTTTTTCCCCCTAGTTCATCTGGTTAATGAATCATCCTGCTTACCTGTTCTTAATTCCTCCCTCTGTGGCTCTCTGGTCTGCGCCTGCTGTCTCTCTCTCACCATCTAACCACCGCCTCTGTGTACACCTACCAGCTCTGTGTGGATTGAATACCAATGCAGAGACTCCCTGCTTAAGAATTTCTAACTCTGCTAACTGTGTTTCTCAAGGAACGCAAGACAAATCCCACAAGGAGAGACCTGGCAACCTGTATTATGTGTGATTTTTTTTTTTGCTTGTGAGATGGAGATCAGAGGAGCACCTTGACTGGCAAAAAAAAAAGTCACCCGTAACAAAATATGTTTCAGTGTATTTTTCAGCATTGCAGGTTGAGCACTGATGCTCCCTGGGGGGAAATAGGCAACTCTCACAGCCAAAGCTCATTTACAGCAGAGTTTCCCAACCTTAGTTGTACCCTAAGGGCCGATAGATCTATAGCTGCCAGACAGTATGTTGAAAGACTGTCGAGTAGCTAAACTATTACAAAAAGATAGTAAGATATCCGGTGATTAGATGAAAATAATATTAATGGGACTGATAACATGGGGAAAGACCAGAGAGGTGTAAACAGTTAGCTAACAGTAATAAAACAGCTGATACAGTTTGCTCAAAGTGATGCATAACCTGTTGAAATAACTAAGTGCATTGAATAAACAGATGAAACAGTTAGCAGCTTAAAGTTGTAGATGAACTGCTAAAAAAAAAAAGCTAAAGGAGTGACAACTCAGTTAAAACAGCTATATTTTGAACTAGTTTACTAACCTTTTTAGCTCATGGATCAACAATTAAACTATTTAAAAGTGATGTTTAAATGGTTAAAATGGATTGGAAAGACTAAGGTAGTGTGCAGAAGGTTTAAGGAAAGTAAAACAAAAGTTTTAGCTCATGAATAAGTTGAAATGGACTAAATGGACTAATGGATAAATGGTTGAAATGGATAAAAACATTTTTACCAAAAGGCTGCATAGTTGAAATAGCTACACATAGGCTGTAATGGCTGAAATAATAAAGCAGCCACCTCCAAGTGTTAGTATTGTAAAAACAAACATGACTAAGATAAATATTGTCAGTTCAAATACACAGAATAGTAATGATATTAGGCAACATCCAGTTTAAACATGAATTCAGATCTTGAACATGACAGGTGGTGTTGATGAAGGGGTACTTCAGAGCATCTGACATGGGTGCAGACATTACAGGTTAGGAGCCACTGCTCTAAAGGATGATCAGATCATCCACCAATACTCCCTTCTAATTAGAAATGTTTCATAAAACCTTTTCATCAATCTACATATCTCAAGTTTGAAACCAAAGGACTACGATATCTCTCTAAATTTGAATATGTAACACCCCACCTTCTCCTCCTTTCCTCACCTCCAGGTGTATCTGCTCCCTGGGTGGACCGCATGGCCGGGGGCGCCTCCATGCCAGGCTGTCCCTGGGGCGTCACCTCCTCCTCCTCCTCCCGTACCCCATTGGGGGAAGCATCCTCCATAGCTGTGACCATCGCCAAGCCCTCCTTCTTCCTCCCTGCTGCCACAAGTATGCTAAGGCTAACCACTAGTAAACCACCAGTAGTTTTGCAACTATGTCTTCTGTCCTCCAATCCTCTTGTCTGGCACTGCTGACCCTCTAAACTCCCGAAGAAAACACACAAAAGGGAGAGTAGAGAAGAAAAAGAGAGAGAGAGAGTGTGAGAGAGAGAGAGGGGAGGGATTGAGGACAGAGAATGAGAGAAACACAAAGAGAACGACAATAGAGTGAGATTAAGATCAGGGAATATTAAGAGATGAGGAGGGGAAAAGGAGCGAAGGAGAGAAGAAGGAGAGATGAGGGGGAGATATTTAAGGAGAGAAGATACCGATGTGAAGATGAGTTCAGAATGACGGGGATGACCAGAGGCTGAGAGGTAGAGATCTGGATTGAACACACAGATGTGGACATGTGTTCAATGCTTGTCGGTCCCCTCCCTCCACTCTGGCTTTAATACCTTCCCTTCCTAACCCTAACCCCCTCCTCTGCTGAAAGCACACACACACACACACACACACATGCATGCACATAATCCCGCAATCCTCTCCTGCTGTGGAGGGCTTGCTTGAGTACCCCTCCTTGTGTTTCCCTGACCCCACCCAAAGTCAAGTTGCCCCTCTTGTCTGGAAGGAGGCACACATGCACATACACACCAGTTCAATGGCCCATTATGTAAGTAATCTTACATAAGTGTTACTGAATGGAGCCCAACCTTACATTCCTATTCTTTCCCTCTTTCTTTCTCTCATTCACACTGTTCAGGGTCCGGACACCCCGCTGCAGCAGTGTGCAGAAACACTCTGTGTGGACAGATTGTGCTTGTAGCGGTCATCCACCTCCTTAAAGCAGCATGTGTCAGCCTAATTTGAGCTTTTTGCTTTTTCGATTTCTTCTTTCAACTCTGTCTTTGCATCCCTCCTTAAATGAATGCACCCTTACTACCTTACTTCTGTCTAAGTCAGTGGACTTACAGTGCTGACAGGATTATGCACATTTCTTAGCCTGCATCTTGAGCTTCTGCACTCCTGGGTCTAAATACTTTTGAGCACTTTCATAGAAGGAGCCTTTTTGAAAACATTTTCTCCAACCCCTTTTTTATATGGTGATGATGCAAATGAATAATCGCTGTGAATTAAATAAGCATGAACTGGGGGATCATGAATGTTTGTGACACTCTGTCCAGTAGATGGAGGGATATTTCATTGGATGAATGAAATTTTTAAGATGAAAAGGCAGAGGAGCTCCATTCTCTAGGATCCATTCTCTGGGGACAATGAATCTCTGCACAATGGCAGTTGGGGGACTAACTTTGCCAAGCAGCCATGGAACCCCCTCAGCCATTGCAAATATAAGTGACATAACACAACCCAACTACAAAAGCTCAGCGTTTTTTTAGTCCTTCTTGCATCTGTTGTACGATCAACAGTTAGAGCAAAAGAGCCCCCCCCTCGCATTGAGAATAATCTAAAAAAAAAAAAAAAAAA
>OMNW01003981.1:25144-42598 GCA_900303245.1 Selene dorsalis | reverse complement strand
CCCCCCCACCCCACCCATACACACACACACACACACCCTAATGACGGGAAGGAGGATGGACTGAGGGCTGAGAGATCTGACCTTGTGCCTTATGAGGCAGAACAATAAAGGCCATCCTGGATCCTGACTCCAAACTCCAAAGTGGACATCCCTGCCCTGGCACCACACATTCACTCAACTGTCTCTGTCTCCTTCCCTTCCTCCTTTTGTTCTTCCTATTCAATTGAAAAAATCTAATTAGGCTACTTTATCATATGACTGAAGGGATAAAACAAAGACCCATAAACTCCCGTTTTGATGCATGATTCCATGCAAACCCCTCTTCTGGTGGTCTGGTGGCCTCGGTAGCCCCTCCCAGGAAGGATCCCCAAGGATATTGCGTATGTGTATGGGCTTCCCCCATCACGGGCGGGAGGCTAAACAGCTTATAAACCTCGCCAAGTGACCCTATGCTCCTCTGAAGCAAGGGAGTCCCAAGACCCACTGTAGTCTGTTATGATATGTGGGTGGTTTTATGTTTCCACTAAGTGCTCACATAAAGTGGGTCTGACATCGTGTTAGCGTATTATTATTTGCTAGATGGTGGACTCATATATCTCAGTGGGGGACAAAAAATAAAAATCAATAGGACCGTCTGGCTGCGCCTCCGGTCGGCCAGTCTGTGCCAAGCCACCGGTCCCCCTTCTCCGTTTTCATTCAGCACCAGCTCAATACAAATCATGTTTTGTTGATGTGTGTTGTGGAAGTTATCCACACAACATCAGGTGAGAACATATAACTCCTGTATGTGCGCGCTCCGTGTCTGATCTCCAGCCCACCACCCTTTGCTTGGTCTAGATGTTGCAGTCTATCATTCCGGGACGGTGTCGCGTCTTCCTTCCAATAGGCTACAACCGGCCGCTCTTCCTCATGTAGCCTACTATCTTTCCCTGTCATGGATATACACCACGGTTGTGACGCACGGCCAACATCCGTGCGCCAGATCCGTGCGCTTGGCTCGAACCGTGCGCCAGATCCGTGCCAAACGCCCGCGCCGTTTTGGCTGACCAGACAACTGTAGCCCTACATTCACACCGATCTCCTCACACGTGCGGCCATTTTTTGTTACCCATCCGAGCCATTGTGGCGTGCGCACACTTGCGACTACAACCCATCCGCTGAATCCTTCCTCGTGATGTGCAGAGAAGGGGGAAAAGGGGGGGGTAAAAGGACGCGTGCCGACTCCACAATAGGTGCCCAAAGCAAACTGGTTTGTGTGTGAATACAGCCCACTCTCACAGCGCAGTGGGCTCTATAGGGGGGCAAAACCTCCCCTTCTGTCAAACTCTGCTGCACCTCCAACACGGCAAAGTGTCTTTGTCTCCCGTTTGAGCGGCGGCGGATGAATGAACGTAAAACCTTCACATCGCGAATATGAGCACGAGCCGTGGCTTACCTGTGAATCTGTGCGCGTGAGTTCGCAGTAGTCCACCGACCGTCCCGGTTGGACATTCAGACCCCCCTCAGCTGTCTGTCCTGGTCCCGCAGCAGACTACCAGAGAACACGATGCCAATCAAACAGGCACGCCCCGCCTCCTCCACGCACGTCATAGAGAAACGACCAATAGCAACTGAGGTTCAACCCTCCCCTGGAGAATACATATTTTATTGTGCATATAGTATTTTCCTTCTGTCAGACACTCGTCCATTCACATAAACAGGCCACATTTCAGCAGCTGTTTTTTAGCATGAATTCAGACACACAGTGTAGTAGGCCTGCAGATGCTACAGTACCTAGCTGCTTTAGCTTACACAGAGTCAGATCAGGATACAAACACCATTACACCAGGCCTCATTTATGCTAATACCAAGAGATAACTTTAGCATCAAGACTGAGGCCCTACAGCTGTATACAGAGCTTTACCACACTCTATGAAGTGTCCACATTAATTTTTTATATGGGCTACTTTTATCTGAGAGTTTTCCTTTGGGACAATAAGAGCAGTGAAGAAGTGAATGGCTATTTAAAGTCTTCACTTTGTGGTTCAGTGTAATGTAGGGACAGGTGTCCTACTGTTTGGTTCCAGGCTGATGGTTACATGTCCAAGCAGTACATGAAAGCAGGTACACAGGATATGTTTCTTCAATCTTTGGGCTATGCCTATCTGATTTCATTTGTAGACTATGTGTCTGCAGTGACTCCTGACTGCTTGGTTTGTGCTGTCTGGGCTGATTTGATGTCGGGTTGCGGTGGACTAACCACTCATGTAATTGCAATAATGTTCCTTAAAATATCCTTTCTCCCCTCATTTACTTTCAGAGTAGGTAGGCTACTTATCTTCATGGCCACAAGAGAGCGCCATTAGCCACCCAATTGTGCAGCTTCAAATCGATCGAATGTTTTCTGACCATATAGGCTTTTACTGAAACGTTCATGCTTGTTAGGCCCAGTTTGAATGTGCTTTTTCCTGCACTTGTCCCATTATCCGGTCTCATAGAGCTACATTAGCTGGTTCCTGCTGGCTAGCAAGGTGTGGCACAGCAAGTCCAAACTTGATCTCATCACCAGGGAAGATGTCATGCAGACAGTGTTTGAGATGTGGCATTCAAGACTTGTGATGTCAGTTGGCTCAATTAATTAGTCATGTAGAATATTAATGATTTCACATCTCCACTTCAATCTGCTGAGTATAACCAAAACAACTCACATGTCTTCCATGATTTAGTCAATCATACTTTTAAATAAATAAATAAATAAATAAATACCAAGAACTACATTCCTTCAAACAATGATTCTTTAATAGCACAATTATACAATACAATCAACATGCCCCTACCCCACTTTACATTGAGGTTTCACAGATGATAACTCTGAATAAACTATTTACAATTTTATGGCATATACTATAAGCAGTTTTGACAGTAGCTGATGGTTAAAGAGGAAAGGTTGAATATACGTGGCGGCTCATGGGGGTAAAAGGGGGTAGAGGCAGAGCGGTATCTTGGTGCAGGAGGGTGTGATGTGCCAGATGTGTAGAGGTCAGAATGTCAGCAGCGGCGGGGTGGCAGTGAAGAGTACTGGAGCCAAAGCTGATGACAGCATCACCACAATGATGGGTCGTATCTGGTGAGAGAGGAGCAAAGGTCAGGGGGTCAGCGCCCAGTAAGTGCTACAGACAAGCTGTGCTCACAATCACACAGTGAACGTACTACAGACACACATACCGCGACTGTGGGAGTGTGTCTGTGCTTTCCTTCAACAGCAGCTCTGAGACCAGTGTGTCCAAAATCTCAGGACTGGACCTCTTTCCATACCTGAGACACACAGAGACAGACAGGCTAACTGGTGACTTTGTGTCAGGCTGAGGTGACACTCAACTTTTTGGCTGTCAAATGAAAAAATAAAATCTGACTTAAGCCATAAAAGGAAAAATAGATAACTGACTCTATTACTCTGCATGTCCTTGTGTCATATGTCCAATTACAAGCTCAGTGACAAGTGAACACAGCCAGGCTGAGACCCAGCAGGCACAGACAGGAGTTGCATCGCAGGTGGTCATATTTCCTTTTCTGTCCCTCAGATGATAAGCTGTGCCGGCGTGCTTGTGCCCCTGGGACGGATAAACGCCTGCAGCGGCATCCAAGCTCCTGACATTCAGACGAAAGCTGAAAGCTGTGGGTGATTTGACATGGCATGCTGACCATGGCGCTCGCTTCTCCTCACTTTTTTTTTCTTTTCTTTTCTTTTTTACAGGTGGTAACTGGACAGCAGGTGTTTAGGAGAAGGTGCAGACCTGCAAAAATCAGACTGACAGCTCCGACAAAAAGAAATGGATTTATAGATAACCTTCACATCTTGTTGCTGCACTGTCAGGTTACTAAGGTAAGGCCACACCAAAGACGTATTTTGAAGAGTCAACCTTTTTTTTTTTTTTTTAAGAACTCATGACATTACAGCCTAAAAGCCTAAAACAGCCTGACAAAATTCAAATTATGAATGTTTCTTTATTACAACTTGGAAATGGTAGACTGTAGACTGTTGAGGGATGTCAGATAATAAATCCCAGACATTTTCTTCATCTGAAACTAAGCAGAAGTTTTAAACAGTGATATATTGATATTGAGCAGGAATACAATATTGTGACCAGTGGACTATTATTTTACTGATTCAATTAACAGAGCAGGAAAATTACTGCAAAGTATTCCTTCAAATCCAATTAATCCTGGACTCAAATTTACCCCGAGGTGCAAACTCATTCTGTTCTTTGATTGTTGTTCTGGCAGAGAGCTGTAATTAGTCCGCCTACCTCTGTCTCGTGATGAGGTTGATGTAGTGTCTCAGTGCTGAGTAGTATTTGGCCAGATCCTCCGCCGGGGCGTCCTCCCCGGGGTTCTCCGGTTTCACCGGGTATCCCTCCGTCAGGGCGCCCAGGCAGAGCAGCGCCCATAGCAGGAACCCCAGAGTCCCCAGCCAGCTCACCAAGTTAGACTGCATCTGCACAGCCACGTGAAAACTGTCAGTCTCCCATCACTGCACCTTCAATTCCCACTTCCTTTAAATGAACTGGTATTTACTAAGCTAAACAAATCATTGTGAAGACATCTACATTTGTAGCTGGTCGGAGTAAAAACACAGTGATGGAGCTCCAACAACCGACCAGGAGTCATGCACCTGTTAACTCCACAGTAATAGTCAGGTAGAGACTTCAAAGAAGTTAATAAATTCACGTCAATATGTCTGTAAGTCAAATATCAAAATACTTACTATTCACAGTAAGGTCAAGGGGAGAGTTGCGCGCTATCCCGAGGCGTCTCTTCTGCTCTTGTGGGCTCTTGGAGTGCGCTGGGTTTTATATCCGTGTGCGCCAGACGCGCTGCAGAAACACGCGTCAGAGCTGCGCCCGTTTAGTTCAAGTCTCAGCCTTTCCTCATGTGAACGTCACAGCTGATGTTGTCATTAGTATCCTTTTTATATATATATTTTTCCATTAATTTAAGACGTAAAATAACATTGCAAACTAAAAATAGAATGAGTTAATAAGGCTTGTTTCCAATCAGATCCAGGGGGACGAGATGAAGTGTTTTTTTGTTTTTGTTTTTTACAGACCATGACCAATCCAGCTGTTACAATTACATTTTAGGATAGTGACCAGATAAGACAGCCCATATCCCTGTAAGAACATTACATGGATAATGCAGTAATTCCATATAGTATGATAAGTTCGCCAATTAGTCACTGTTGCTAATGTGTCATATATTCCATTTGGAAACAGAAATTACTGTGCTGCCACATTTTGTTCTACATCTCACATGCAGGTGTGTCTGTAAGCAGGCACATCACACACACACACACACACAACACACATCTGCCATATACACCCTCACAGAAAGTTACTGTGCAATGAAAAGCCTATACAGTGTTATATTTTGGTGTTGGTGAGAAAGACAGTGATAGATGATTTCACAATCAACTACCGATTCTTCTGTATAATGAGATCAATAATCTCCAAAGAATGGCAGTAATGCAACACTGTGGGCGAACTTCAAATGAGCCTTCAATAGGCGGCCTCCTCATCCAAAAGAAGCTCCTATGACGACGCCTCGGGTGATCTGGGATAAAAAGATCTCAAACAGACTCATGTTCACGACTGCTTTTTTTGACATGCTGTTTGACTGAATCAGTCCACTAATTTCATTTTGCAGTTCAACCCATCAGATGGAAAGAGAGACTGGGACACTCAACTCAAACAAAAGCCGTAAAATGTGAATATAGAGACACGTCAGCCAAAGAAGAGCCCAATCTCCAAGATACCCACTTAATAAGAAAACCCAAATAGCACTTCAAATGAATCTGTATCACCAAGTGCTTCATTTACCTCCTATTCATAATCCTTTTGTATACAAGCTCGCAGCCATATAATCTATCAAAATCAGTATTCTTCAGCAGAGCTGCTTTTTAAGTTGTGCAGAGGATGCGTTAAGGGCTTTTTGTATGATGCAGGATGCCAAGAGGGAGATGAGGAATGAGATACGAGTGAGAGAATATGAAACACAAAGTCATGACCGAATCATGATGAGCACAGGCAGGAATTAGTGTGTCTAGTCCTCTTCAGGGGATACATGCACACTCACTGACTCACTTCAGTAGGTATAAGGCTGTTTCTAAAGCAAACAGCTTGCACCTATGTGAGAGTCTGCCACGTGAATGGAAGAGATGCATAAAGCGCCGCTGCACAGCTGAGAGGTCAGTTGTGTTAGCGCATCAACTCTAGACACAGGTGACGTCTTCTGATTTGACCAAATGTTCATCTTCTAAATTCAGACTCAGCGGTCACTGAGGTCATGTTGGGTTACACTCATGTCATCTAAGAAAACACAAGCGGACAGCCATGCCAGCAGCTTTGTAAGGCTGCACATCATTGCTTTATGCTAGATGCTAACACTGGCAAGGTGATATGCTAACATTTTCTAATTAGCACTAAGAACAGCCGCGGCTGATGAGAGTGCTGCAGATATGCTGCAGACCCAATGACATTACTAGATGAAAAGTATCAAAAATGTTATTACAATTCAGGAACGATGTTTGTATACCATGTGCAGTTCATAGCAATTAAACCAACACACACCGAGCCATTTCCCTGAGAGGAAAGGTCATAAGGTCACCAAGGGGATTTGAATTACTTTTCTCCATGGATGTTCCATGAGTATGTGTACACATTTGCGTAATAATCCATCAAAATATTCTTGATATATTTTAGCCTGGACCAAAGGGACCAGCAAGTCAGACAGCCATCTTGGCTTTTGGCTAAAAACCCAAACCCTGTTCAGAATTTGGCCTAAACTAATCCTACTCTGCCTGTAGATCCACCATGCCCTGTGTCAGCAGTACACACTCTTGTGGAAGTGGGTGATTTGTTTGGGAATGTTTTCCTGAGCTCCTCATTACCACCTGTGTGTCACCTAAATATTGTTGCAGACCATGTGCATCTCTTCATGGCCCCTCTCTCTATCCTTTCCACAGAACTTCAAACCAAATGCTCCACCACTGATTCAAAACGGTTCCACCACAAAGTCACATATATTTCTTCACGGAGCCCTCGCAGCTCCTTGATCTAAACCTGGTGGAACCAAATGTTAACAACGCAGTGGATGAATCCCAAACTAAATATGCTTGTCACACAGTGGATTAAGAAACACTCACAGACAAATCCATATCTTTAGGGAGGCACTTCACCTTTTTAAACCACATGCATTCATGGCAGCAGGAGTCAAACTGCCTTTAAACAGTCAGACAGAAAGGTGTAATTGATATAATAAAACAAATCATCCCCATAGAAACACACATCTTCCTGTCAGCGTTGCTTCTGCTGACTGATGTTATGCTGACTTTCGCACCAAATCGTAACAGAACTTATCTCAGAGCACTTTTCATAAACATCTAGATCACATTCTTTAAAAAAAGACAAAAATCAATTATTGTCTGTATAGCTGAAGTGTCCATCCACTGGCTATACTGCTTATCTGGTGGTGACTAGCGCAAGATTTTTGACTGATCTTTTTCAAAACTCTTTAAAAACAAACATCATCAGCAGGAGCAACTGGGCCTGGGGTCAAAAGACAGGGTAGAAAAGACAGCAATTACCAAGAGACTGACCGATGTATTTGTTGGGAGTGAGTTCAAATATGAAAAAGAGGAGCATCAAGAAATGAAACATAAACAAATTCACCTTAGCACCCTGCAGTGTTAGAAGATATTTTCCTAAAGTCATCTTCCCTGCTTGTTTGCACAGAGAGGATTAGTCCATGCTTAGGCTGGTATCAGTCTCAGGCAGTAGCTATTCAATCCATTAAATATTTATTATATGTTCTATAATTAAAATGGCTCAACCAGGTCAGGTTTTGGTGGAAACCTGCTGGGTTTCTGTGCAGCACAAATAGAAGAAGAGGGCGGTGCTCTTCCAGCTCAACGGGAGACAAATGATAATGGGATATTGCAAACAGGGATGAGGGGAAAGATGGTCACTGATTCTAATCCGGTCTAATAATATTAATGTTATTAGAAAGATAGATGCCAATCATCTTCAGTACAGACAATACAACAATAAAGTTTATAATTATTTATAATTATATAATAGTTTATAATTATATCTACAATATGCCTAAGTAGTGTGACAGTGATAGACTGTACGGCTAAATGTAACAACTTTAAGCAAATGCGGTACATTACATCACAGATTTACATCACTGATGCATTTCTTGCAGCTCGGTTTGTCGTTCCCAGAAATCAAATTAGCAGAGAACGGGTCCTTTAGAGAACAAGCTGTTTAAATGCAAATTTGTTTTCTCCTCCTCTCATCGGCCTCCTGCTTTAGACAATAAGTTCTCCCCCAAGATTTGTTGAGATGGAAAGGCCTGTAATTTTCAGCTGCTCTGAATCACACTTGTCAAATTTACAGTGCGTAGCTACAACTGTAAAAGGAAACACTGACAAGCAGCAGTGCCTGTATCTGCTCTCTCAGGCGGGTTTGCCGCATGAGAACAGACCGGGGAGACAAATGAAAATGGGCTGAACTCGTGCAGCTTAGGCTCTTTCTTGGCTGTTACTCTGTTTTTACACACAACTCTGACATCTAAATTGTTTCTTTTGACTTCGCTATTGTGCTCTGGTGACAATCTGTTACTCCTTGTAAGCAAGGACTACTATTAGATGCAGCCCCCTGGCTTCCCTTTGTGGGCTGCAGCCTCGAACTGATAACAAAGGTTTTGATGTTAGGTCCATGTTGAAGGTTTATGGGATGTTTTTGTGTTGATTAGTGTTGCATTGGTTTTCAGTGAAACAGGAAACAAATCTACAATTTTGCTACAGTTTCAGCGTGACATGCATAAATCCCTCAACAATAATTAGATTGTTTTCACAAAGCTGGTTCACCACCAAAGATGTTTCTGCAATCCATTCTTCTGAGCTGTTGGCTATCAACACTTCAAACGAGCATGTCCCCAAATTTGGCTTCTTTGTTTTGGCTTTGACATTAATTGACAGCCTTTGCAAACAATTACTCAACCATATAACATCTCAGAGAACACACGCTCCACTTTCAGTTCAGATGCACAATACTGACAGCTGTTCACTGAGGGAATAACAAGAAATGAATGTCCTTTGTCATTTTATCATTTGTTCTTCTATCACTTTAATTAAGCCTCCACATCTGTAAGAGTCACTCCATCTAGACTCCAGTGTTTTAATTGACCTGTCTTTACCTCCTCACTCAATGTTCCTTGCTGTCGTCTGCAATCTGTGTGAGAGTGAGTCTGCCCCTGTTTGTGTATATAAATGTGTCTCTGTCACATCTGCTCCCGCAGGGTGAAAGCAGCACCAACACCACGTCAACAGAAACCTCATATAAGGTCTTTTGATTGACAGACAAACACAGGGTCAGGCTGTCAAGCTGTGACAGGTTGGCTCGGCTCAGGTGTGCAGGTCAGAGTCCTGAGCGTGAACATTAGGAAACCTGATGAAAGTTATACCCACGTCAAAGGGCAGTAAACTTTGGTTTAATAACAGTTGTGACCTACGTTGGACCGCAGTCTGGATATGTCAGTGTTATGGCAACTTCTCAGCGTGTTTGTTGCACCTAAAGATATTACATATTAATGCATATAAATGGATGCAGATGCTACACAAATATATGTAAGTCATGTTTACCAGTGTTGTGCTCTTTATTCACATTTTACAGTGTAATTTTTTATGTTTTAATCTAATGGTATCTCCTGGAACAACAATTTTTCAATCTTACTGAATGGATATAATAATTTGAAAACATTTTAAACTGATTTCCTCTTCCAATAAACAATAACTGCTTCCTATGAATTATGAATATGGCTTTAAACAACAAAACCAGTGTTAAATTGCTGACCTAGAGTTTTTAGTAGATGTTGTGTCCAGCTATTTCTGAATTTAAAACAAAGAGCTAGCCTTATTTTTTTAAATTGGCGTTATCTTTATGTTTATGCTTATGATATGTTTATGGGGGAAATCACCACATTTAAACACAAAACATTAAGCACAAATGAAGATGAATGTCATAATGACTCACAAGCACTGATGCAGTCAAGGTAAATATATTACTGGCACATTGGAGACCATGCTATGTGTGGGTTTCACAGACAAGGAGCCTGATAATGGAGAGGAAATGTATGATTTAAGCAATCCACCTAATGCATTAAAAAACCGCTTAAAAGCATAAATTCTCAAGTGTGTGCTGTGCTCACGGTAGAACATGTTTGTTTTTTTGTTTGTTTTTTGATATGTCTGTCAGTCAGCCATTGTGTGTGTCCAAATACTTATTCTGCAAATTGAAGTAATTTTCAGATTTAATGTTATCATTCAGTTAGCTGATGGAGGGGTACACATAAAATTACTTTTCAGTTATACACAAGGAAATATTCATAAGGAGCAGACTCACCTCTGAAACATCTGCAGTGGTGGAACGTTGTTATTAGAAATCACTTAATGTCGTTTAAGAAGTAGCCTGAATCATGATTCAGACCAAGAGACAAACAGATCCTGATGCAGCACAACTGCTGACAACAGGAAGACCAGGTCAAAAAATCAGGCTAAATTGTTATTTATTTTAATTCAGATTTATGCACATCATTTTTGAACAAAGCACAATGTAGTATTTTGGAGGAGTAGTCTATAATAGCATTCTTGTTAGCTTAGCCTTTTATCAACAAATGCACGAAAAGATACTCACATATCTGACAGCTGCTTTTAAACCAGCCAGCAGCTGGTTATCTTATACAGCTAATGTCTATAGAGTTGGCACACTGGCTATTCAGAGTAAATGAACAGTCATCTGACAGTCAAATGAAGCCTGCATCATTAAGGAGCACACCTTTGTGCTGAGGCAGATTTTCTGCCCGCTGCACAGAACCAAGCTAAGTGTTTCCCACAGTTTTTATGCAAAATTAAGATAACCTGCTCTTGGCAAGAAAATAGATCATTTCTCATTTTCTTAATTTCTTGAAAGATTGTGATCTATGATTCAGGGTTTAGGGACGCCGTCTTCTTTTGACCCAAATAAAAATGAGACTACAAGGATATAAACTCTTCCCTAGACAACCATTGTTAGCTGTTTTTACTTCTGGGGCTCCTCTTACATCAAGTCCTTTATGACTCAGTACTTTCATTTACAATGTGTTCTTCTAAACTCATTGCTTAGTGGCACTGATATCTCTGCTCTGTTGAAACAACAATTAACTCTAACCCCCATAACTTCCTCCAAACATGCAGCACGCTAAGTGTGTTAGACACACGCCATTAATATGTGTATGAATTTGTGTGTGTGCCTGCAGGTGCTGAACCACATTTTTGTTAGTCAAACATTACTATTGATTTAACCCAGCTATACAACATCCCTTTCTGTTCATTATCACAGTGCTTTGTGAAATGGCAAAATCCATTTCTCTCCACTCCCCAAGTCTGCACTCTCAGGAGGTTATCAAGCTGAGTTGCTGCATTGTCAGTTTCCGACTGTGTCTTCCACAAAAGAGAGGCAACACAGTCACACACACACACACACACACATGCACACATACACACAAACACACACACACACACACGAATACTTGTGATGTTCTGAGTCAAAGTCTTATGTTGGACTGTGCTGCACTTTTGGTCAACCATGATGATTTTTTGTTCGGCTTCAAACCTGAACAAGCCGCGTGTTCTGTCCTGAACAGAAAACAGTCTGACTCTACAGATTATCAGAGGAAAAAAGAGAATGATGTGAGGCTGAGAAAATCAATGCATTGATGTTTGAAAATTGCTTAGAGGGTTATTATTTAATTAAAAGATGATAAGATGATACAAAGCTTTACCACAGAGAGCTGTTGGGACTCCAGACCTTGAATCTTCGAACGTTCACTGTGCAGTTGTGATCATCAGTTGGTGAACAATTATACAGAGAAATAAATATAAGAAATAAATGTATTTTCACATCAGGAAATAATATTGCATGACAGTGGGATGAGTCATAGTCTATTTGTTTATTCACGTGTTTATTTTATCTGCATTCCCTCCCAAAATGTCAATGTCATACAATAATACACCCTGAAACCTTTTGCTAATGCTATAATATTATTAACATGTGTATTGTTTTTGCTCTCAGTTATGCAGAATGTCTTCCTGTGAATCTGTAAAGATGTTTATTCTGCTCTAAAGTTGGATATTTTAACATGGGAATCTATAGGGGATTGACTCACTTTTGGAGCCAGACGTGCAGCTTTTGGTTCTTCCATCTTGGCTTCCTTTGCCAGCCTTGGAGACTGATGCTTGATCTCACCGAAGCAGTTGCCTCTTCCAAAACCTTTGCCAGTGAGAGCATGTGAAAGTGAGATAAAACGTTAAAGCTGCAGGATGAAAAACCAAAACAGTAAGCTAAAGGGTGCTAAAACACACTTCAGAGCAACAACTACTACACAGATCAGATGTGTTTCTTTAATATTGGCATACTGATTATGGCCACTTGAAGGAAAAATGATACGTGAAGAGAATGAAAGAGAATGGAAGTATTGATTTAGATGATTAATATGAACCCAAAAAATCTGGGTGTAAGATCCTAACACTTGCAGAGATATATAAGGCCAGGCTGCAGAAGAAAGGCCTTCAGATCTTAAAGGATCTCTCTAAAAAAAAAAAAGACTGAAGAGCATCAAGTCAAGAACAATCACTTTACAGAACAGTACATATCCCCAAGCTGTTCAACTACTCAACACCTAGGAACTAACATGTTAAGCCACATGATAGGTTTTAACCAAGGGGCTGTCAAACACTATTTTATGTACAGTACTCATTATTGTATCTATTTTATTATTGTTATTTATTTTATGGTGCAATTTTAACATGCACTATGTACTGCTGCTAACCCTACCACAGGTGCCTTAGTGTTTTTATTTTACTCTTTTCATGGACTGGGTTTTATGTTTATATCTGTAATGTGAGTGAATGTTTCTTGTCAGTGCAAGAGGCCCACTGAAACAGATTCCAATCAACATGTCAATATGGCAATAAAGTATTGAATCTTGACCCTTTCCCGTCCAAATGGGCTCTAGCCTACAGTGCATAGATAGCCTACAGGTATGACACTTTTAATAAGGGAGCTAATGGATGTCCTCATTTGTCTGTATTGCATTTTGATTCTATTTCGAGCCATATTTTTCCTCTCAGTAGCATCTGCTTGGGAATATGTCTTGACAGTCTTAAGTGATTTGTCAGTAGCTGTCAGTCTGTTGTGTCCCTTCGTGCCCCTGAGTTTTTGTTACCTCTTTATACGCCTGTAGGGAAATTAGGGGAGTGTGTTCTTTGTCTGCAGTTAAGTCAGTGTGTGCTTACCATAACTGTCACTGGAGTAATTAAGTGTTTCCATGCGCAGTAATTGCCAATTTAATCTTCCATACTCCCCTCCTGATTTGTGGCGTCAAACATGTCAGTCAAGTTGGGCGTGGTTTCCATGGGGATAAGGTAAGTGTCGCTGCCATCCCCCTCAACCAATGGCCAGAGTGAATTACCTGTAGCCTCCTAAACTGGGTTTCTAGGGAGAGGCAATTACCCTAAATTGTAATTGTGACAGACTAATGTGCCGGGCCCTTACCTTTTTAAATTAATTGGGTGTTTGTTATATCTCTCCCCATCACACTCCAACGACTGCCTCCAGCCCTCAGTGAGAAAAAATGCCCACGAGCAAGCTGTGGAAACAGGTCAAGTGTTTTTTAAAAGGGTGCTTGATTCAAACAGTCAACAAAGCTCTTCTGAGTAACGAAGGGGAAACATTACATGTGGTTCAAAGTGTGTATGTGACCATTAATGTGTGTGTACATGCTTTATCCTTTGGCAACCTGATGCCATAGTCATTGTCGCTACACAGTGAATCTGAAGTGTCAGTTTACAGATTGGTCTCAGGTGCATCCGTGCTGTGCTTCAGGTGTAGCCCTATTTTCTTTCCCTCAAGACCACCTGTTCAGCTCTCTGTCTCTCTCTCTCTCACACACACACACACACACACACACACACACATACACACATAGCACCAACACCAAGTGCCCTCAGGTAATAATTATATTACAACACAGGTGACTTGACCAATATAGATGTTGATCTAGTATGACTTCCCATCCACACGGTGGGAACATTTGAGTGGGAGTGAATCCTGATTTAGATCCATGTTAATTTTATTTCCCTGTTAAAGACGCAGGAAAGTGGGCTGCCAATGTCAACAACATGACCCGCTTCAATCTCCATTCACAACGTGGATTAAATCAGCTCTCATCACTGCTGATCTGCCGTGAGGAATTGGATTAATCAATCGACGACAGTACATGTATCTTCAAATTAAAAACTGCGCTCATCGCTGAGCACATAGCTCCACGGCTCTGCTGTTATTTTGGAGACATGTTGAGTGGGTGGCTTTCTCTCCATAAGGGAACATCAATCACACAAACGTCAGATGTGTAAAGTGACCAATTTATAGAATGCATAGAGGTAAATAAGAGGTATCCTAAAAGCAACCGGGCTGGTGAGCATGAGTATCAGCTGGGCATATTTATTTATAATGGACATGGCTTTATCTTTCATAGGACACTTAAAACTTAAAGAAGCTTAAATTACACTGATCTAAATATCACAATTTTACCCTCACAGACTTTTTTTTTACAGTTTACAAACACCCAATATGACCCAGATAATATCTTCTGATGATGGATGTGTTTCATCTTGAATATGTATTCAGGTCTATTCATGCTCCATCAAAATGTCATTTGTTCCAGTCTCAGTTCTTAAAAGTTAACAAAAAAAACTATGTCATGTACTGAAATTATCGTCATAGAGATGCTGCTGATGACTTCCCACACTTAAACCTCTGATTGGATCAGTGCATTGTGATTTAACTGTTTAGTTGTGTTGGTGGAGGTTAATCAGTACTGCTGTTGACAGACGACTAGGCATTTCTTTAAAAACAATCTAATTAAAATCATGAATAATGTATGGTTTATACATTTCATTGTCCAACATATAATATCAGAGTTTGACATATTGTCTCTGAGTGTAAAATTTCATTTTAATGTTTTCTGGTCTCTTTTTTTATTGAGAACAGAGTTGGATGCTTCAGTAGACGTTTGGTTTATTCCTGATGCTGCTCCGCTCTGATGTCTGCTCTCCTCTCTGTCTGCATCTGAAAAAGGTACAGCAGATTTTTTGGAAATCAGATTTTTTTTTGGTTCCCAACAGAGAATATACACAGTATCTTAATTATAGTACTCACTACTTGTGTGTGTGTGGAAAGCAAATGCATCAATCAATTGCCATCATATTAAATCATGCATAATTAACAACACATAAACGGACAAAAATGTGTAATTGATGTTGCACATTCAATCATTCATCAAATTTACATGGTTTTCAGAAAAGACAAAATGTCCTCTCAAAAATGGAGGAAGCCATTATTTGTCTGAAATAACTGCAAACTTAATGTTGTATTTTTTATTTATTTATTTGGTTTTTACAAAATGTGTTTTAAAAGAACATAATCAGTTTTTCAGCAACATGACAAACATGTCTTTTTGTGTGTATATATCCATACAAATGCGTTCACAAAAAGAAAAAGAAAGGAAGAAAAGCACTCCACACTTTTGACATGAACAAATACCTGCTCTGCACACTTTTTAATTCAACACTGAGGCTGCACTGCTCTTTGCTGCCCTCACATGTCTCTGAAGGGAACTTTCTTTACCTTTTGTTCAGAGAACACACTTCTACTGCACTCCAAAAGTCTAATACTGGCACTTTCACCAAAACACCGATTCCTCGAGTCAAAGAACATTTCAACATAGAATTATATTGACTAAGAGCTAATGTTGTTCAATGTGACTACCTGTGCAGGTAATGTTGCAGACTCACAAGACTTACACTACAGCTCAGACATATTTGAAGATGGAGCTATTGTTGTAGCTTCTCATTGCACACAGAGATTGAGATTGTTAGATAGAGATAGATATGTCAGCACAAATCCAGTACCTGAACCACAGGCTTCCAGTGCGAGGTAGCCATCCAACAAGGAGCTGAACCCTGTCAGCCCCCCCATGGCAGCATATGGGACGTCCCTACCTACTGGCTGACCCCGTGCCTCCCTCTCAGATTTTGTCTCAACCTGCAAAAAGATAATTTGATTTTGAACTGAAAACATGTGAAGTGTGCAAATTTATGTGAGAAATTGTATGTTTAGCATTAGCCTGTGTTTGATGTTTCATTCAACTCACAAGGGTTTTGTGTGCAGAGCACGGCTGGCCACAACCGCAGGTGAAGGGGCTGTGGAACCCAGAACAGGAACTGCCTGAGAGAGAAGTTATTATGAAACATGGTATGTCCACATGATCTGGATTATTGATTGCATATATGATTGATATGAGTTAATGCAGGATCCTGTGAACTACTACTGTCTTTAAATACAGTGCTTTCAGACTCACACTTCTTGCACAAGTGGCCAGCAGCCTCACTGTGATCCTGAGGTAAGTGTTTACATCGGCAGCGGACAGGGTTTGGCCCGATCCGGGGAACATACTGATACGCAGGACAGTGACATCCCCTGACCTGGCACGGTAGAGCCAGGGGCCGCTCAGAGGGAACCACTTCAAAGTCTGTTTTATGTTGCTTGTACCTGGACAAGATCATATCACTCATACATGTGTTTGTGCACTTCTATATGTGGAAGAAGGATGTCTGATTTGATGTGTACTGGTGCCGTGGATTACCTATGTGCACAGAAGCACTGTGTCTCAGGACCAATGAGTTTGCAGTCGATACCTCCTGGCATCCCAAAGCTGACATACAGCCTGTTTTTCATACGCAGAGGGATCATCTTCCCCTTGTATTCCTCATATTGCTGTGGTGTGAACAGCCTGCCTCCATCATCATCACCCACAATCCTAGAAAATACAAACCACTGTTAAGTACCGTAAATATTCTTTTGAATATGTATTTACCTACAAAATAAACTCAGCCCCCTGTACTAAAATTATTGTTGGGTTTTTTCAGCATTTATGGTTCTAGCAAGTTGGCATAGTGACATCAGCCAGGAATCACATAATACTGGTGGCTTATTCCCAAGTGAAAACCCCTCTAGAGATTATAGCTAAAACCAAGCTCATAAAAGTATACAGTCTTTCGATGGCACAAACCTTCTGTACTCGCAGTACTCATCGACTGCTTTTAAAGCCGACTCATCTAGACCTACCGCATCCATCGCCAGAAATCCAAAAGTTACAGCTGTGAGCTAAACGTTGCATAGCAAACAGCTGCTGTTTACTTCTGCTGTTGCTATGGAAATCAATGAAGAAGCCACAGTCTATGGTAGAAACGTAGACGTCGTCCCTCTAACGGTCGCAAAGTGAACAGCAAAAATAATAGAATAAATGAATCATAGT